>VXAX01003964.1:501132-549386 GCA_013399835.1 Leptocoma aspasia
AAAAAAAACCAAGAAAAGTGACAAAAGTTTCAGCATTCTCAGACAAAAGGACTGACATCCTAAGTAGTTATCCAGTGCAACATGGTCGCTAAAGGCACCATCTTGAAAGCCATGAGTCTTTTGCAATCCTCCTTTGAGTTCTAAGAGGGCAAAGCTGGCAGCATAAGAAACAATTGTAGAAACAACTACAGTCAAAAGGGGCAATTCATCAAATGTTCTTCAAATGCTATGGAAGACAATACCACATTTGTTCAGTTGACATTTTTTAATATTTCTAAATTTAGCAAGAAGCATGTGTATCCTGGGATGACCAAGAATTTCAAATATTATAGCCACGACCCTGTTCTCTTACACTAAGAACAGCATTAGGCTTATTACATGATTTTCATTTACTCCAGAACTGCTCTATGTAGGTGATTCTGTCTACTGCTTTCAATATATATTAGATATTTGACCACAGAACACTTTATGGTGCACATTAAGATAGTTTATATCTCATACCACAGAAAAGACAAAGAAGAAATGCTTGTTCTGGACACCAAAACATCTGTGTGATTACTAAAATCAACTGTACTCTGCCAAGAGGAAGCAGTCTGTTAGTTTTGCTAATAAGCTAGAATGATTCCGTGTCTTTATATTTTGATATTTTAGCTTTATTAAATTCATTCAGCAGACCAGACTTTTAATTTCCTTCTACTTTCTCTTCGGAATATAATAATCCAGCTTTTCCTGGAAGCAAACAAAACAGAAGCCCGGTCTTTTTTAGACCTTCAGGAAATTCTGTTTCTGCCAAGTAATTTCTCAGAGATAAAAGCCCACTTCTCAACCTGATGGATAAATCTTCAGATCAAGGAGGCACCACAACCTTCTGCTTTAGATCATGAAGATATAGGATTCTCTGTTACACTGTCTGAACCAAAGGCTTCTGTGTTGCTCTGTTTTAAGCTGTCAGTACACGTCAATGCCCCCAAACAGCTGAGGGGAATTCAGCCAAGAAAATAACATTGGTACGTGGACATACAAGTCAGTTTATAATCTACCCCATCACTGCCCCAAAAAAAGAGGCTATTTTCTTCTCCTAGGAAATCACAGGATGCTTTGGGTTGGAAGGACCTTAAAGATGATCCAGTTCCAACCCCATGCCTAGACTAGGTTTCACAGAGCTCCATGCAGCCTGGCTTTGAACACTGCCAGGCATGGGGCACCCACAACTTCCCTGGGCAACTTGTTTCAGTGTCTCACCACCCTCATAGTAAGGAATTTTTTCTTAACATGTAATCTAAACCTACTCTCTTACAGTTTGAAGCCATTCCCCTTTGTCCTGTCACTGTACATTCCTGTAACAAGTCCCTCTCCAACTTTCTTACAGGCTCCTCCCTTCACATCCAGAAAGGCAATTAGGTCACCCCTAAGCCTTCAGGTAGAATGCTTTAAAGATTCAGATCTCTGCTACAGATACTGGCTTTTTCATATATTTATACCTCTATCTGTGTATGGGGTTTTTTTACAAACACACAGTAAAGTGTACATATATTATCACTATTATACCACCTTGGCTGATATAAATAAAATACAGCCATCCTGACTCAATGAAATTAGAACTTTCTTGAGACAAAGAACAGCCACCAATACAGCCAGGACTACATTAAAGGAGTTTTACCATTGGTACCAAGTAAGGAATCCATGTTTATTAATGTATAAAAGACTGAACACTAGTCACAACAAAATACAGATGAGATGATGAGCTCATCTCTCCTCCAGAAGAATACTATACATAAGGAACACATAACATTGAGTAGACTGATTTGTACAAAACAGGATTGCCTCAAGATGATTTTCTCATGATTGATGTTACCTTTCCAGCACAGACATATGTGTGTGTCAAAACTAGTGTTCACTATGCCAAAATTATTTCATATTTTCAAGTCATATTATATGTGTAGTCTAGAAAAGAGAAAGTTTTGGTTTTACCCTTTCGTGTAAGGTAACATCAATTTGTAAGACATCAAAATAAAGCTGGAAGGACAGAATTTCCTTCTCTAAAGACTAATAAAACTTAAATAGGGCTAAAGGAACCTATAGCTTCAATTATTTGTAGTCTTCCACTCCTAATTTCCTCTCCAAAATCCCCCTTTAAAAAAACCCCAACCGCTCTTAGCATCTGTGCAGTTAATAGTTCAGTTGAATGGTAGTGTAAGTAACAGAGGCCATACCACTGTCAGAGTTCATAGCCAAAGTTATTCCCATACTTAAGTAAAAGGAAACTGCTTTGAGAATTAAGCCAAACAGCAAACTATAAACTCTAAGCTACTCAAGACAGTCCCACACATACAACAACCCAACCTGTCATATTAGCCTTCCTTTCAAGTGCTTGGGTACTATCAAATCTGTTTCTCCAAACAAAGAGAAAGTTCCAGAGCCACTGACTAGGACAAGCAAGCTCTGTAATAAAACTGACTTTTAAGAAGCAGATTGCTTTTAACCCAAGCTGTTTGCTTAAAGCTCTGGTTTTGATTTAGAAACAATACATGTATTGAGCAGAAATGAGAGAACTCGCAGTTCCTGAAATACCCTTTGAGATTTTACTTCCACCCTGACAGCATGACAAGCATCAGAAGTTACTCACACTCCTTGGAATATGTATTTTCCCCTTTTACCCAGGGTTGACTAGGCAATAAAACAACACACAAAGGTTTCCAGAAGGATCTGATACAAGCTGTACTCCCATGACCTTACCTATCCCCCAACAGCCTCTCAAAAACAGAGAACACGTACATTCATCGATTGTTTCCATCCACCTGGGATCACTTTGACTCCTTAAAGGGTTAGGTCAGGCTTCCTGCCCTTTGGCAGCTGCTCAGTGGTAGGCAGGGTGAGATAGTCTATCCTGGACACTTCACTCCTGGCCTCAGTCCCATCTGTGCCCTCTCAGGATCCTAATGCAGCAGAGCCGAGCAAGCAGACAGCAAGGCAGCATTCTCCTGCTTGGGTTGGCCCCTTTGGCAAACTACTGGAAAGAGGCACTCTAACCTGACCAGGTTTCTGTTTAAGACAAAACAGCACCTGAACTGCCCCATAAGGGCAGATGAAGGATATGGAACACACTGAACAAGGAAAACACTACACGTGTCCTGAAAGACAGGGGCATGGACACTCCCATACCTGGGAAACACAGATGTCAGAGGAAGAAGCAGAGATCCAAAAGCTGGAACAGCAAGGATATAGGGAATCTAGATTTTCCCTCATGCCCCAAAACTAAAAGTAAGAGCTCTATAACTCTGCATCCAAGCAGAGGACAACAGCAGGACTAAAAGTGCTAACCTTAGACTACAGTTTTTTAAACCCATAAATTACAGTGCTAAAATATAGGCACTGTATCAGGGAAGGGGAGAAATACTATTGGGTTACACAAGCAAGATGCCAGGAAACATTGAAGCCAGATCACAGAGACCTTCACTATCTGAACACTTCTAGATCTCTAAGATCAAATAACTGTCATTTAACAACTGAAGGAACAGGAGAGCTAGCCAAAACATGAGCACTGGCACCACACATAAATTATGAAAACTAAAGAATTTAGTGTTATAATATCAGAATACCAGAAATCCAGACAGCTATATATTTGTTCAGTTGATACAAGACCCATAACCAAACTATCTACAAAGCATTAGATCATGAAATGCAAAAAGCATGACAAAACTATCCAAATGGTTTTATACATGCCAGCCTGTTGAATCTACTTACTAGTTTTGCTCAAATAAGATTAGTCATGATGTAAACTCTTCTGTTGCACTTTGATGACAAAATCAGTACTTCACAACAATAACATCAGGTAAATACCTCAAGATTGTCCAGCTTGAACACTTTCATCAGACAAAGTGTGAAGATTGGATTTGCTAATAGAACCAAGATCAATTCATGCTCAATGATACTTATCTTCAAAACACCAAAAGAAACACAATTCTTCTGTCTTGCAATTTGAGCACAGCAGATCACAGTGACAAAAGGACAAAAATTGCTGCCCAGAGAGCTTGTGGAAACCCCATCCCCAAACACATTCAATAAAGGCTGGGTTGGATGGGGCCCTGAGCAACCTGATCTAGGGAATGGAACCCCTGCCCATGGCAGAAGGGGTTGAAACTAGATCTTTAAGGTACCTTCCAACTCACACCATTCTACAGTTATATGAAAAATAAAAAGGTCTGAACAAGCAAATATAAACAAGCCTTCTTTGAACAATTAATTTTAGCTCAACTAGCAGCAGATATGTGAGCAATGACAAACTACATGTGGCACAGATCCAAATCCCCCCTCCTGCCCTCAGTTCCACCCTTGAAACAGGGCAGGCAGCTCTTCAGCCCATCCTTTGCCACAAGGCAAATGAAGAGCCAGCAGGAAGATACAGCCTCCCCTCACCTCCTCAAATCTCTGGAGAAGTGGGACCTGGGTCTATGGACCAGGTGCCCACAGGCAGTCCAGAAGTTGCCATACTATTGTCACTTTTTATACTGAATTTTACTTCCATTCTAAAGCCAAATTAATTCTTTTGCCTATCTTATAAAAAAGGTTTGCTCCTACACCACAGCTTCAACTACTCCAAAGAGACTAGGTTCAATGGTAAAACAGAATGGCTGGAGGCTCCTAAAGAGCCTGAAGCCTGTCTAGAGGGTTTTAAAAAGGTAAATATAACACAATAACATGAAAACATGATAAAACATGAAAAGCTAAGGGTTTATAAGAGATGGTACACAGCATCAAGATCTTTCTAAACACCAGCCAGTAGCCCAAGATTATTTTACGCTACTTGTCTCCCTTAAATAACATTACCTTCTCAGCACAGGCTATACCCTAAGGGAAGGGTGATGTGCATGAACAAGCACACATCTCTTGACAGCAGCTTCAGAGAGGCACTGCCTGGTCATGGTCTGGCCTTCCATCACTCTTAGGTAGAGGTGGAAAAGGAAACAAGCAGGAACAAGGGCAGCTTTGCCACTTGCCTCCTTGAAGATCAAAGGAAGCAAAAGCCTCCATTCAGCTGTTCCTTAGCCATTTTCTTAGCTAAGATTATTTGGAGGAAAAAAAAAGTAAAGTCTCAAGCATTTCAAGCACTTCCAAGTTGCAGAGGAATAGAAAAATGGCCTTTGCTAAACACAGTCCTATTTAACGCTACGTGAGGTGACATTAAAAGGCTATTTGCTCTTGCCATCGTATCACAAGTTTAAGTCAGTTTCTTCACCAGCCATAGTTCAGCCAGAAGCGAAATTCCAGACAGACTACAAATCCCAAAGATTACATGTGTTCAGCTGACAGTTTGGTGTTTTCATACTTTCAAAGCTACACAGGAGACAACAATCCCAGTGTTTTTGACAGGAATGGAGGCGAGATGCATTCGCTTGGTTCAGCGACCGAAGAGTTGCATCCAAGGACATTCTGTAAGAGCTGTCCTGATGCTGGACGCTAAGGATAGCTTTCAAATAACTTCATACAACTACTTTAATAATCTTAAAATTCCAGTATTGTATGTAATCTATGGGAGAGTTCCCAAATAAATAATTACTCATTGAAACAGTATTAATAATATATAATCTTAACATCATGTAACAACTGCTTTCAGCAACTTGATACTTCAGATATAAAATAAAGTCCATAAAAGCCTTCTCCAAACCAAGTCAACAAATGCTTTACTTGGGGCAATGAATTCTAACAAGAATCAGAAATACCAAAAATCAGCAGTTTTTCAGACTGTATGCAAGACCCCTGAAACTGAGAGATGCTGAGCCCCATTTATCCCAGCCTCTCAAGTATCCAGATACTGCATTCCTCTCAAAGCTTATTCCATTAGCTGATGACATGATCATGTTCACCTATTAAAAAAATTCAATGCAAATGCACTACTTCAAAAGGCAGCACTATATAGATTTCCAGAGCTCCAATGCCATTGCAGAGAAACACAGTTAAGGTAACAATATTCACAACTCCCAGACCAAAATATTCATTCTTACATCACACAGGCTGCCTTTCTGACTATGTGAACTGAAATACCATATGGGAAATAGGGATTTAGCCACAACGACTTTGGACATTGAAATCAGTTAGGGCAGAACACCGTCTTTTGGAAGACACTAGCAGAGTTGAACAACAAAGGGTATATCTTTAAATAATATGTAGCAGTAATTATCCTGGGCTTGGCCAGCAGTCTTCTTTGCTAGAAACACATCTGTACCTTGCTGCTTCGAGCTTCCTTCAGGCCCTAGTTAACCTTTGCTCATAAAGCATGATATGTTCCAAAAATGCTTAATGGAAAAGAATATTGTAACCAGCCAACTTCACATGTGAACCCAAACTCAAGATTACTGAAACTACATTATGAGGCAGCAGACATGGTCTTAAAACCACACTGGCCATTTTTACAGCAGACTCTATCCAATGTTGTATTCAATGTGTTATTAGACTAAAGAACCCCCACACCAACAAACTACCAACCAAACAAAAAAAACAATGAAACTCCACACCAAACATTTTTCTTCCTATTTTACTCCATATTATTTAGTCTGCTTAGTTCTTAAAATATGCAGTTTACTGTACTTCATATTAACACCAGGCTTCTGTTGAGCATGCATATGTAACAAGCTTCCCTATAATTAAAAAAAAAAAAAAAAAAGAAAAACTATGACAGCAATAATGACAGTGTGAAAGTTAATAGTCAGAACCCAAGTAAGAAACCAGGCAATTTAGCACAGGCTTCTGTGATGAAAACTAGAGGCACTCCTAGAGAGTGAACTCAGAGTTCACTGATTTAGACAATGCACAGCAGTTAGGTGAGTGGACAGGCAAGGCAACTAATTCCAAGTGCAGAGATTAAGGCAGTCTAAGTAGGAGTGTTTTGTCTCTTACAAAATTAAAAGATTTGCTAGATGCATGCTTAGTCCTGCATGACTCCCATTGTTTTGAACAATATTTAGTTTGAGAATTTCTTCTAGGTGACCACCACAAGAAGTTATATTGAAGGTCTATGCTCATGGGAGGTAACTCTACTATACTCCTGTACAACATCTACAGCAACAACTTTTTATTGCCTTCAGCACAGCACCTTAGCTCCCAGTATACTGACAAATAGCAATGATTCCTTCTTGGCAAACATATTTTCTAACACTTTCTGGCAGAATTATTTCTCTGATTTGCAGATTTCCTTATTAAAGGTTCATATGGCTCCTGGATGCTGGACAAGCATGAATCAAATGATCTGTCACAAGTTCTATTTTATTTTTAATCTCATGAAGCTAAATAATTTCTATTTCTTAAGAAGCTTCACATACTTCCCTCCTACAAAAAAATCCAACAAACTAAACAACCTGTTGCCTTCTCTTCCTCCAAAACCATCACACTGGATTTTTCCACTGTCCTTACTTGACTTCTCAAAAATACTCTGTCTACCTGCATTAAAGGTTTCAACAAAATTGCTAATATCAGGTAGTGAACCACAAAGGAAAGTAATCTTCCGCCTACTCTATACTTCGCCAGACTCCCACAAGTAACTCATTTTATCTCTTCCCATAGAGTTAAGAGGCTTCCTTATTCCTTGCAGGTTTAAAAGCAACGAAACATTAAAACTGACATGTATTTGTTGGTAATTGCCACTGTTAGGAATGACTGCATGGCAAAATCCATCTAGAGGCCATAGGGCAGCCTGTACATAGATGTTGGTTTTGTTTGACTTGAAATTCTCTGTAATGTATTATAAACTAGGGCTGTACAACACCATTTCAGACAAGTATCATTTACAATTCATCTCTACATTAAAATTGACAAAGTTTTAATTTGGCTGATCCTAGTCCTTACAACTTAAATGCGCTATTCTCACATACAGCTGGTGCAAACAGACATTTCCTGGACATCCACAGGTAGCTCAGGAAGCAAGAGTACCTCTGCTGCTGCACTGCTTGCATCTCACTGCTTCTAGTTCTAGAAAAGAACTGGAAGCAAATCTTGTTTTCATGGCATTAACTGTTGCCCAGCAAAGATAATCCACTCAACCAAGAAGCTAGACACAACACCTGATTTGCTTTCATCATGACAGCTTCCGGCATTTTTACTTTTTTTTTTTTTAAGATAAGAATGTAAAGAAAGCCCTAGGCAAGCTTCTCTTTTCTAGTCAAACAAACACCATTCCCTGAAGTGAACAGTAACTTTTCAAAGACCTCTTTTTCCTTGAGTTTTAAAAGCACACTTAGTTTCCTATCAGTTTACCCAATACATCTGAAGTTTTTATTAAAGTTTATCTAATAAATATGATACCCACTTCAATTACTAAAAATAATTTAAGAAAACTCCACAAAATCATCAAGATTATGTTTCTTTTTTAAAATTAAACCACCACAGTAATTTCCCTAAAGATTAAGTTGTACAATAGATTTCTTTTATTAATATTTACTAAACCTATTAACTCTGTCTGTTGAACTGCAGATTTTTCTGTCAAGCCCTGGATATAACCAGAAATCCCTTGAGAACCTGATAGTATTAAAAGTACTATAGACAGACCAATTAAGTTTTAATAACTTGAAATGAAAGTACAAGTTTTCAAAAAATCAGCCAGTTAAGTTGTGAACTCATCTCCCTTTTCTTTAAGTTATTTACAGGTAAGTTGTGAAATATTAATTCTATAATCCAGACAAATATTACCATACCAGCCTAGATCTTACAAAGCCCTTAACCATTAATTGGCTTTATTCATCCACATTTTCCCAGAGTTCGACTAAACTCCGTATCCAAAAGCACACACTCTGCTGACCTTCCCCCCTGCACCCCAAGAACACAGAATTCTTGAAGCCAGACAACTTGGGTCACTATTAGCCAAGTAAATGGTCCCAAGTTATACCACGGAATTTGATACCTTGTCTTTCTACAAACAGCTTTATCTTCTTGTTTCATTGAATTCTATACTCTAGGTACAAGAACTTGAATTAGTAACAGTCACCAAATTCCTCAGTCTTTCAAATCAGAGGAAAGATTCATCGTGGCTAGCTTGAAAATCCAAAGTACACGCCAAGCATACATAGATACCACCAAAACTCAGCATGATGGAAGCTTCAGGAGGGTATCTGAA
Organism: Leptocoma aspasia; assembly: GCA_013399835.1. Lineage (NCBI taxonomy): Eukaryota > Metazoa > Chordata > Aves > Passeriformes > Nectariniidae > Leptocoma > Leptocoma aspasia. The sequence goes on from VXAX01003964.1 coordinate 510,236, forward strand.
TCACCTCAGCTCTGACTAACACTCTCCAAAGCTCTCCAAGAAACCATTATATTCTAGCACTTCACTGTGATTTTTAGGCCCAGATAGAACACGAGTTATGACAATTCAGGATTTGGGAATTAGCTGAAAATTCAAGAGTATCTATGTAAGTTTTGTCTTGAACACATTGAGAGGAGAGATTGCAAGCACTACTTAAGATGTGTAGAGGGTAAGGTAATTAGAGACAGTAAATATGAAAGAGCAGTGCTAATCCTCTAACATCACTACATCAGTTAAACAACTAGAGATAGTGAGAAAACGCACCTTGACACATTCTTCTATTAAAAAAAAGCTTATAACATTGTGAAAAAGTTATATAAAAACCCTAGAGATTTCCACAAGATTGCTCTGATTGGTTCTATTCTATGCAGAAGGTTAAAAAGCAGAGGGAACACATACTTGGTCAGGTATTCAATTCATACAGCTGCAGAACTGCTTAATTCTAGTTTCTGACAGACCAATCAACCCAGAGAAATTCTGTGGGATGTTTTCTAGCTTCAACCAGATGTAAAACATCTTTTTTTTCCTTAATTCCCCTGTGAAGGAAATGTATTCCTTTATGTGACTGATGAGAAGGCTTGGAGCAATCAAGCTTCAGTTGCAAGAATGATTCTCTAATTATAATGAAAAAGTAAATAATCTTTAAAAATTGTTTAACAAAGTAGTAGTAAGTCAGTATTATGGGAAGCACAAAAGTAAGACCACAGATACCTATACCTCTGTTTTCTGAATACATGATCAAGATATACCCTGTCACCCTGAAGAAGTTAGTTCTCTACTGTCTTCATTAAGCTAACATTGCAGATGAATAAATCCTATTGCTTTAGGCTGGCTCCACACCAAGAAGGGAAGACTGCTTATTCTTAAAATCCCCAGACAAACTTGCATGAACAAGGAACCCCTCCAATGAAAGCAAAAGATCAGATATGAAAGTATCTTGAAGAAGAAAGGACTATTTAGTTCTTGCCCTTCAACACAAAAGGCAAATTTTAATTCTTTGTACAGATGTGCAGTATTAGCCATGTCAATCAAGAGGATTAGTATCCATAACTCATCTATACATCAGACAGCGGCTTCATCTTTTCCCCCTAAAAACACACCATCATGCTTTAATATCAAAAAAACTGCATTTCATGGGTAGCATCTCATTTTAAAAAATTCATTTAACACTTTATTACACATCCTTATGTTTCCATGGTCTCTCGTGCTTAATAGAAATAAGCACATCAGTATGCTGCAGAGAATCCCATCTTCAAAGCCAACTTCCCTCACCATCCATCTGAAGCCATGCTTCTACTGTTACCCACGCAACAGAAAATAGATCTGGATAATACTCTGTGATCATCTATTGATATAAGCTTTCACATATGTGAAGATCATTAGCAATTTTAAGAGAAATAGTGTTAGTTTCCAGTAATTTTCCTCTAACATATGAGAACCCTTACAAACGAGACAGCAAATTTTAGATGGCATTCAGGGAACACACTCTTCCTTTCTATTTTCATGTAATATGATCTATTCTGTCCTATAGCACGGACAAGGCATTAGCCTACATCTGCTAATACCAGCTGCCTAAAATTGGCTCTTGTCAGAAATGACCACTATTTCAACTTAAAATATGAAAGGAAAAGTAACTGTGAAAACAGTGTGTTTGAGTTTTTTAAAAGTGTTCCCCAGCCTTCCCACCCCACAGTTTCCACTTATAGAAAGAAGAGTTATTTAGTAACCTTTTCTTAGAGCTCCTAAGGGTCCTTGCATTCCTTCAGGTCCAAGTACCCCCACTTCACCCAAACTATCACAGTGCCAGAACACACTAACAGAAAAAACAGAGCCACAGATAAGGGAGAACAGTCATTAATGAATTCTGAAAAGTGAAAAGCAGGATGAAACAAAAATACCAGCCCAACTCATTCACCACTCACAGCTCAAACCTATTAGTATTACTTCCTGAAAAAGTGGTAATCTAATACTTAGGTTACACAGTCCTGTGTGTACTTAAAACCTACAGGTCTAGGTAACACCTATATTCTTTCATTTATAATTCTGCATAGTACACTCAAATCAAAGCAGCTTTTCACACAAAGAGCTGTATATTTTCCATGTCCATACAATTAACTTTCTATGCAGATTAGCAAATACCTGGAATTATGAAAGATCCTATTTGTTCTCCAAAAACAAACAAAACACTAAATCCCTTCTACCTAACATTTTTGAAGACTTACCTGATGACTAGACTCTGTTCCTTATGTAACTACTTACTAGTTTGATGTGTATTTCTAGATGAAGAAAAACAGAAATTTGAGCAATAGTAAAAGCTTTGTAAAATAGAAAATGTATTCTTTCCCTAGATTTCCTAATTAGCTTCCTTTGCAAATCCCTAGTGGTAGACAGAAGAGCTGATTACAATTCCAGGCTGAGTGGTAACTTACTAGGAGTAACTCACTAGCCACAAGGCACTAGAGAACTGTTGCAGATGCCCCTCTGAAGGGGAGCTGATCCTTGGCTCAAACTGAGCTTGCTCACATTGACCAGTTTTCCAGAATATTAACTTTGTCTGAATGCATGTGGGCAGATGATAGCAGGGGAGATAAAAGCCCCAGGCTCCTCTCTAGTGCAACACACAAGATGTAACCTTCAAGCACCTACACGGCAGCAGCAGTACCAGGCTTGTTCTTGTCTTTCCAGCAGTACCTGCGTACCTTGTTATCTTTTAGTTCAGCTGAAGCAGACGCGATGCCAATGCTTTGGAGCATCTGGAGTTTTAGGTAACTTTTGTTTTAGTCTGAAAACCTTTATGCCCATTCTTTGGGAGTAATCAGCATGACATCACTGACAAGGCACAGACATCCCTTTTTCTGCAAGAGAATCAGGATCCCAAAAGCAACACCTTCAAAGTTACTCAGAGCTTCACAAGCACTGTCTCCTGTAATTGTGCTCAAGAGTTTGAAACACAGATTTACATGAAAAACTCACATGGTGCATATGCTGAAGAAATTCTGTAGGTGAAGGTAACACCTTTGTGTGTAAGCCATAATGCTACACAAATCTTTCTGAGAAGTCTAATACAGAGGACACTACTGGAATCATACTCTTTGCTCAAAGACAAATGTGCTGGTATTTTTAATAGCCTTCTGCTCACGTTCTTCTTCCTTACACAGTCTGAGTTCTCAATGGTTATTAGAAAAAGTTTTAGACAATAACCCAACAAAATTTGCTATTTCTAGCATATGGCTAAGTCCAATGACCAGGTCAGAGCTTTACTTCTTTAGAGATCCATGATTCCCACATCACATCAGATCTACAGATGTATCAGTATTTAAATACAATGAATAATCATGCCTGTCAAAGAGTACCTTAATTTTTTTAATTCTTAAGAAGTGTGGGAAGGAAATGTGCCAATTAAGAATGAAAATAATGAGTCATTGGATAAATCTAATATTCTCAAGGTTAACAGATCTTCCTTATAAAACCTTCACAGTAATGGTACCCTAGAGAATAGCTAAAATAAACCAAAAACAAAATAACCAAGTTTTCCAGGTCCTCACTCTTCACTGCTGGAATGTAAAACATAACTACATGTAAAGCTTCCCTACAGATACTAAGACTCTTTGGGAAGCCTAGACACTGACTACGGATGATAAATTACACTGTGACACTACGCTTGTTTTTTAAGAATACTACAAAATACCATGCTGGCACAAACAGGTACATCCTAACAGTGAAGTATGCAAAAGGTATACCTAAATAAGTGGAAAAGCAAGGAAGGCCAGCTTCTGCTTACACTTTTAGCCATGTCTTATCAAGAGACACCAGCACTGAGGGTTCCTGCATAGGAGTATCCATTGGCTGTTACTTACACATCTGTGTATAACTCAGGACTGTCACTACTGGCACATGAGTTCTATAGAACACACTCACAGTGCAGCTCCTTTTACATCAACAGGATTTTTTTACAATTTTTTACAGCAAAACAGTACCCACAGCTTCTGAACTGGGTCCCTCCAGTGTTGTCCTTCCACCACTGTTAAACAGAATCCCATGTGATAAGCAACTGATACTGTTTCCCAGCTCTTCTTTCTACTGGATTTATGGGGAGGAATGCACACAACATTCCTTGGCTGTAATATTGCCTCTCTCATTAGATGTTTTCCAGCCAGGAGCTCTCTGGTCATCCAATTTCCCTTCTTCAGGTACCCTGCTCACTGCTCCCACAACTCAAAATTCTACAAGATGCCAATGAAAGAAATTTTTCCAGGTTAAGAGCTGCACAATAAGACTTTATGGTGCTCCAATTTAATTAAACAGAAACTGAGTCCAAGAATTACACTCAAAGTAAATCTCATGCTCAAAATATTCCCATTTCAAAAAGCTTTATTAGGAAAAGAAAAAACAAGTGAGTATATGTATGCATGTGGTAAAGTCTGTAAGGGATAGACATTTGCAGATTATTATGCTAAGTTTCAAGTATTCAGCTGAATCAAGCTAGGGATTAGTCTTTTCTATTCCCAGGAGTTCCCTGAAGAGAACAGAAATGATTGATTTTTCCCCTGAAGTGCATGATTTAGAAAAAAAATTATCTCTCAAAAGCAAGCAAAGACAGTTGTTCGATCACATCTCACCTACTGCTGCATGCCAAGGAGCAGAACTGGGAGGGAAAAGTCACACGGGGACTGCACAAAGGGGGAAGTGTATCAATATTTAAAAGCTCTAAGCTCAACTTGGATCTTGTAAAAAGTCATTTTTAGTATTAATAGATTTCAAAGGTGGAATAAATTAAATATAATGCTACAGAATTTCAGTGTGAGAACCTTCGATTTTAGGCTCAGTTGAATAGAAGTCAAAATTTCTGTTAGAGGTGCAACACAAAATAAATATTACTATGGAGATCCCATTCTGAAAAATTGGCAATAAAAGTACTTAAAGACACCTTAGAGTAAAAAAAAAAAGAGGCAATTATTAACAAAAATTTTCTATTAAAACATATATAAAATCAAATTCTACATTAAAAATGGCAGTAAGAGTACTTTGGAGAAAACCCATAGACTTACTTTAGATGGAAAGCAAGAGTTACACAAAGCACTTTTGATGTACCAGTTCAGAAGCTCCAAAAGTTTGTACTCATATTTTATAAAAATATAGGTTATCTGAGCTAAAGTATCAGTCACCTTCAATATTCATGATGCATCATATGGTAACATTTTCTTCACTTGAAAGGCAAGCAACTACATATATACCAATAAGTGGTTTCTTTTCTCATCTGACATGCCATGGTTCTCTGTTTACTTTTTTTTTTTCTTCTCTCCCATAGGATCATAGAAAAGTTAGAGTTGAAACAGACCTTAAAGGTCAACCTTCAGGTCAACCCCCCTGCCAAGTGGACACCTTCCACTTGACCAGGTTGCTCAAAGCCCCATCCAGCCTAGTCTTGAACACCTCTAGGGATAGGGAGTCTACACCCTCTCTGGGCAACCTGTTCTGGTGCCACACCACCCTCACAGTAAAGAACTCCTTCCTAACATCTCATCTAAACCTGTCCTCTTTTACCTTAAGGCCTACACTATATGCCCTTGCAAACAAGTCCCTCTCCAGCTCTCTTGTAGGTCTCCTTTGGATACTTCAAGGTGCTATAAGGTCTCTCCAAATCCTTCTCTTCTCCAGGCTGAACAGCCCCAAATCTCTCACCCTGTCTTCTTAGCAGAGGCGCTTCAGACCTCTGGTCAACTTAGTGGCCCTCCTCTGGACTCATTCCAAGAGGTCCACGTGTTTGTTGTGTCGGAAACCCCAGAGCTGAACACAGCACTCCAGGTCAAGTCTCACGAGAACAGAGTAGAGGGTGAGAACCATCTCCCTCAACCTGCTGGCTGTGATTCTTTAGATGCAGCCCAGGATGCCTTTGGCATCTCCCACCCAATCCCAAGCTGCCAATTCTAAACGCAAATGTCAGATGCTGCCTATTACAGGTACTTTCATCTGTCCTACAAATACCTCTAATAGAAATCAGATATTGAAATGATATCCAATACTGATATGGACATTGAAACACACAAAATGGAAAGATTACTCCTGGGAAGACTCATGTACAAATGTATGATTTTTCTATTTAATTTTGGCATATATATGCAGAGCATGGCAACCATTTGTAGAAGATTTATGATTTTAGATCTCAAAAGCTACTGTACATAGACAAGCCCACAATGCAGGTGTGGTGAGAGCTGTTCCATGCAATACTGAAGACAGAAAAAACCAAAAAACAAGGTTTCTTCAAATGTTACTCCTATATCTATACCTTAAAACTTAACTATATTCCTGATATATGCTGCAGATTTTCCCGTTTGCAGCACAATCAAACCCATGCATCTAAGAAGTTGCTCATTCTGAGACTTCAGTTTGATTTGTACAGTTTATGACTGAAGACCTCTGGAGTACACTTTACACAACACACCTGTGTTTTAGCATGAACTGTTTATCTTGCTACCCCTAAAGGTAAGCAAAAGAAATTCAATGTGAAAGCCTGACAACTCATCCATCTCTTGTTAGCAATTATTAGCCTCCTTCTGTCAAGGATTACATCAGAATTTGCTTACTTACATCTAGTGAATCTTCATTGACCAGGATGAGAGACATACTCTGTGAAATGAGTCTGCAAGAGTACCCTGCAAGAGGGAAAAAAAAAGACAATAAAACACAAGGACTTACTTTTTGGAAGGCCATCTAAGGTTCAATTTCAACCTTAAGATAAGCATCTAGAGGTCAAATGACAATTTATTTTTTGAGCAGTTACTCCTATCAGGCAGACTGCTGGAAACTTTGCTGTATAGAACACACTCCAACATAGCAGATTTACTAGAAGCACAGGCTGCATTCTATCTGGATTTTCAAATACATCACTTGAAATGTTTTAATGAGAGAAAACACTGTGTGAACTGGATGCAGTAAATATAACCTATAGCCCTACATCAATTTTTTTTTAATGTTTACATGAAGGCAGGTTTGCCTTCAGCACATTACAGGAACAGATCTGAATGCACAGTTCCATCTATGCCAGACGACTGGAAGTGCACACACATTTTCAGTTGATGCTACTCAGTTCCCTTAGCCCACACAAAGCTTACATGAGCATTTTTTACTCCTGAGTGTTCAGTGGGAAACGTTCTGAGCTTCATCAAGAAATACAGATCAATGACACTCACAGAGCCCCTACCAACTCCTATAGACACGAGGTAATTGCACTACATTATTCTTAGTGTAGGACTGGGACATGAAAGAACAAGAGCACCCAGAAGGCAGTTCTGTCCATTTCCCAGGACACCAAAATTCAAACCAAAAACTCTCAAGACAGAAAAAAATCCCTTATTTTTATGAAAGTTGAATCATTTACAGGACAAACAGCTTAATTCTGCTCATATTAACAGCAAGAGACAAATGCAAACTTGCATCAGACTGACCCCACTACATTATCTTAAAAGCTCATGCAAGTTCACTTGGGATTGGCATAGTGATGTCAGCTTCATAAAACAGCAGACAACTAATTAATTTGAAGCACACACCTTTTATTGCTCATCTAAGATACATGGGAAAAGGAAATTCAATACAAGTATTTTTTATTTCTATTATTTTTTTAATAGAAATGAATTACAGCAGTTTTAAAAACTGCTATCAAATAAAATGGGGTCTTGGGAAGTCTCTTACTTTTCTTAAATGGAGACTGAAGGGTATTGCAATATAAGAGTAATGTCCCAGTAAAGAACCACTGCAAGGCTGACAGATTCAAAAGCTGAATGCCACAGTCACTGTAAAAAGATGAAGTGCCTTTTTCCATATCTTATAACAGCAAGGGAACAACTGAGGCATGAAATCATCTGTGGAATTCTTGGCTCCTTAGAGAGGCCATACTGGGTCATCAGTTGCACTGCAAATCATTTCCCCAGGCTAGAGAGTTTTTATAATTGGGCTGCTTTTTTAGGTGTAATCCAGGGTTAACGTCTGCATGTATGACTTCTGTAAAGAAAGTAAATCCCTCTTCTTCCTTTGAGGAAGACATGCTTGTATCACAGCCAGGCACTCTCAGGCAGCAGGTTTGATTACCTGCAGAAGTTCAGTTTCTCCTCCATTTTCAGCTGTGTGGACCATGAATATCAAGTGCAACCCTGCTAACACATGTTAACAAGCCTAGGTTTAATTTCCACTTCAGAGAACAATACAGAATGACACTGAACTCACACCTGTTGGGAAAAGGATGAAATATGTTCTAACGATGTGCAGCCTACAACGTGAAAGCTTTGCAGACAGCCTCTGATTCTGCCTGTGATCAAATCTTAGGTGATAGTATAGAACTGAGCAGCACATCTCCAACAGTCACAGACAAAACACTGACTTGTTTCTCAAGTCAGTTTGCCATTTTTGAAAGTTAGTTCCAGGCTAAAAAAAAAGCTTCCTTATTTTTATTGAGAAAAAAAAATATTACAAATTTCAGTACTTCCCTCCATAACAGGGTTATTCTTTCCCTAGGCTAAAGCAGTCTCGTGCAGTAGGCTGTTACAAATTCAGCATAACTAATTCAAAAGGACTTTCTAGTAGCATTTGATTAGAACAGCAGCTGCAATGGTGAGCTGTAATTTCTAAACTACTGATCACTGCTTCACTTTACCTCTTCAAAAATGAGGAAAATGCCATTCTACAAGTCAAGCTGCAAGAAAAAAATGCTGTGGAAAACAGTTGCTCTGCTGTACATCTTAGAAATCATGGACTCAGAAGAACTTATCCTACTATTGAAGCTATTTTTCATCTTGCCATAACACTAAACAGAAAGATCAAGATTGGAAAAGGAGAATGTAAGTCAAGCCTAACAAGGATTTATAGGGGATCTATACATTATGTACAATTTCAGTACTAAGGTGATGTTAAAATCTAGCACTACTATAAAGCAAAGTAGCTGGCAACTGCAGGAGTACAAGTAGTAACTTTAGACATTTCTAGTAATACTTTAAAGCTTTATAATAGTTTTGTAATAGTTATTACTGGCAACACTAACATGGCAAGCAAAAATGCACTCTAAGATAAGTATTTTTGTCAATGCTTCTGAGTAAAATAAGATCAACTGCTGGTTCAAAGCCAGGTATAAAATGTCAACCCACACCTGTAAGTTGATATCTAGCTCTTTAATTTAAAAGTCTGACTAAAAGTCCATGAAGCAGATGAATCAGGTACTTCTGGAACTTATTTTCCTTTAAGTGTCCTGGGAGAAAGATTGCTTGAACCAGAGTTCAAGATCATAGCCCACAGGCACATTCATACTGCAGGCATACAGAATCCAGCATCTGAGGGAAGAATGATTATTCTCTGTATTTAGGGAGGGCACAAATGCCCTGTTCAAGCTTTGCATAGGGATACAGGCAAGTGTGCTGGCATGGCTTGCCTCCTGAACTGAAATAAAGCACAGCTCACCAAGAAGTGCTCTTATCCCTGAACTGGAAAGATAGGGCTCTGATGGATGTACTGCTGGATGGGTAAGGAATAGCCTGGATGCTTCCATCCAGAGAGTTACAGTCAATGGTTCCACACTCAAATGAACACCAGTAATGAGTAGTGTCCCTCAGGCCAGTCCTGAGACTGGTCCTTTGGTATCTTCACCAGGGAGAGACAGGGATCACGTACAACCTCAGCAAGCCTTGAGAAAACAGGAAGCTGAATGGTGCAGCTAAATAACACTGGAGAGAAGTGATGCCACTCAGAGGGACTTCGATCCACTTGAGTAGGCCTGTGAGAACCTAATCAAGTTCCACAGGGCCAAGTGCAAGGTTCTGCACCTGTACTGCAACAATCATAAACACCCATCAGGACAGACTAGGGGATGAACAGACTGAAAGCAGCCCTACTGAGAAGCACCTAAATGATGAAAAATTGAATGTGAGACTCCACCTGGAAGTATTGTATCCAGCCCTGGGGCCCCCAGCACAAGATAGATGTGAACCTGAATAGATGTGAATTTCAAACTGGAAGAGGGTAGGTTTAGACTGGACATAAGGAAGACATTTATTATGATGGGGATAGCAAGATGCCCCCAAGGTGCTCCATCCCTGGAAGTGTTCAAGGCCAGGCTGGACGGAGCTTTAAGCAACCTGATTTATGAAAGATGTCCCTGTCAGGGAGGGAGCAGGAGGACTGCATCATGCAGGAGGGCTGAAGCTCCCTTCCAATCTCAAAGCCAAACACTGATTGCAGGCAGCTATCAGTGCACACCCTAGGTAAGAGCATTCAGCTCAACTGTAGGGACTGATTCATGATTCAGGGAAGGACACACTCGAGTAAACACTATACTCCCATTCCCAGAAAACAAATCTCTTCCTAGGGAAATTATTGGCTGGAAATACAGCAGTTCTGGTGTTCTGTGAGTTTGCTGAGCACCAGGATGGTGGCAAATAGAAATCTATCATGGGTGTTTTTGTCTCACTGAAAGGCAAAGATGACCCAGAGTCTGCAGACTGAAGAAAAGGATGAAGCTACAAGAACACAGTTAAGCCTTCTATAGTTGCTTGCAAGTCGTACTTAAAGATGCTTCTGAACCTGGAAGACCCATTTTCAAGAGCTAGAGTTCAAATGATTGATCAGTATTAAGGCTTACCGTGAACACTCTCCTCACTTGCAGAACTACTGACTAGCACATGGCTGAGTGAAAGGCATACAGCCACCCCATGGAAGGTCAACCACTACTCTCCAGAGAAGTCAACAAGGCAATCCAGAGACAAAGACATATGCAATTTCTGAAAACCAAAGAATCAAGAAGAAACTTGAAGAACAAAATACTCCAGCTCCTTGACAGAGCTGCCAAGAGCTGAAATATCCCTCAATACACATACAGCAAGCAAGAGTCAATAAAGCATAACCTCCAAACACAATGAGAAAGTGAAAATACTTTGTACTCCCCAGATAGCATGTTTATACCTGAAACATAAAGTGCACACGTGGATTGCGTTTTAAGTTGAAGGTTTATTACAGTTTTATTGGGTTACACACAAAAACTGGAAGGGTGCCCCATGTTTATACTTTCAAGCCAACTTGAACATGAAGCTAATTAAGTTAGAGTTTTACTACCAAACTGTACCTTAAACTAAGGGATAATTTAGAAGTTTTAAGCGAGATTGTTATTCTTCTCAAGCTGCTGTAATAAAAGAAACAACAAACCAACAGTTTTAGCGAAAGCTGCAAGTTAGTCTCCTTCAGAGTCTTCAAAATAAGCTCATTTACTGGTGTTTAAGGTAGCTGCTGTTGGTTAATATATCAACTTATTTCAGGTACTTACATCAAAACATGTAGCTACATTTTTTTAATTAGTCAAAAGATGGTGCTTCCCTTCTCATGTTAACTACTGCTTGTAAAGAAAGGAATATCTGCAGATTGTGATTCAAACCAGGTAACTAGCTTTTAAACAAATTGTCTACCTAGGCCATCCACTCTATTTCTACTACAGCTGTAGTAGTACAACAAGTTATTTCACCTCTTGGTACCACCTTCAACATACAAAGATACATGAAATTTGATTTGAACTACACAAAAATTCTAGTCAGTCAAGCAGACTGCATTCTGAAATTTCAGAGTCAAAACAGAAAAAAAAATTTAAAAAACACAAAACAAACCAGACTTGAAAAAAAAAAAAAGCAAATGCCTGAAACTTCCCTAAAAATAATTTGAGTTAATTTACAGAGCATCACTGATGGAGAATCTTTAAGGAGTTTGAGAAAGCAACCTATGCTGTTAAAGTTCCTTGTAACCTACACCTGTACATCTAAGCAGACTAATCTGCAAATCTAAATGCAGCTGTGGAACCTTAACAGCTTATGTTGCCTTCTGTTAAAAGAACTATTTCTTCAGTTTTTTTGAGCTCATATTGACTTCAAGACTCCATAATTATATGAATAATGTGACCAATTAAGCTCTTTACATTTAGAACTGCACACAGACAGGTCTGGGTGTATTTCAGGCTATTCCTGGCAGAACTCAAATGCACTTTAACTGAACTTACTTAGGTGAGATATCAGATCACAAGAGTGCAACTCTGTCTCTTCCCCTCTCTGGGCAGCCTTACCAGTGATAGGGAGAAAAATGATCAAAAAGAAAAAAAGAGCATCATGGCATTCTGTTGCCAAAGATGGGACATTTGGGAGGTACAGCATGACAAGGAATGTGCCTACATCAGGATATGTCCCTTCACCAAGTCTTTACTATATATTAATAGATGTGATGTAAGGGGACAGCAGAGTCAGTTATTTAAGATGAAATAATCCACCTATGTTCACAGGCATGGTTTGGAAGATGCTGTAAACCATACACACTTTGCATTATTGTGTTTCCCATTGTATCCCAAACTGGAGTCAAAGGCAGCCAGTAAGAAAAGAAAAAAAAGCTCTAAAACAGCTTCTGAAACGTTATCCTGGTAGACTCCTCCTGCTCCCATCAGAAAGCAGAGTTACATATATTCATTCCATTAGAACTGCATTTAACCAAGAGCAGATGGGTCCCTTTTGCCTTAAAACAATAATAATAAAAAAAGAATATAGCCGACATAGTGAAGACTTCACTACAAAATCCCTTCTCCAAGGCTGTGCCCTGCTACCAAGGAACCATTCTATATTCTATAGAAACAATTTTACTTGAAAACCTATACAGCACATCTTGCACGTGACCTGCTGCATATCAGACAAATTCAGAGTAACCAGAATGACGGATACCTATATTGAGAGCTGTTTCCTGTTTGTCACCTGTCAGAATCCATATCTTAATTTCTGCCTTTATTAGTGTGGCTATTGTTTCTGGAACACCTGCTTGCAGGCGGTCTTCAATGGCTGTAGCTCCAAGAAGCAGCAAATCCTGGGGGAAAAAAAATGAAAACAATCCCTCAAATACTTTTAAGATAAACCTCTGTTTGGAACATACTCAAAAAAGGAATTAAGCCAGCATGTTGCATCTCACTGCTAATACTGCATTTGACAAGAAATATACACCACAGTAAATTTCTAGTGTGGCTATTCTATGTCCTCTGCATACAATTCACATTTCAAGAGGTACAGAGTGTTTTTGATCAGAAATATGGCAACATTTCAAGAATAACTAATTGAAGTTATAAAAGCCCGAAGTTAGCCTATAGATGAACATATATACTAGACCATTCATTAATCACCATAGCAACATGATGAGTAGTCAATTTATATATTTAAGCTCACAAACCAAAAATTATTTGGCATCACATCATTTAAACTGATTTCCACCTATAAAAGGTACATACAGACTGGATACAATCACTCAAAGCAAAAAATTTTTGCAACTATTTATGGATCTAATAATTACATTTGTGTAATACAAGCGGTATGAACATTAATCAATCCATGTATTTCTAATCAACACACAGATGTCTGCCAGAAATACATGTCTCATACAGTGAATTTAATACTACAGAGTCAGCTGTATTCTCAGGCAATTCTAAAACAATTGCTTATGGAGATTTGGCTACATTACACTAAAAAAAAAAAAAAAGATGGGCAAAAACATAGCTAAGAAATAAACCTTGTCAAAAGGTGCAGCCTACTCAGATTTTACCTCTAGAAGTATTTCAGTGATTCCTTACATATGCAAAGATGTTGAACTTAAATTAAGTTTAGGTATACTGTTTCATTTCAGAAATAGCACAGAAAAAGGTAGCATATTTCTTTGCAGGGACTGAAATTATTCCGCAGAAATGAAGACAAATGAACAGAAGGAGTAAGGTAAGTTGCTGTTGTTCAGCCTGAGAATGATGAGGCTTCAGCACGATCTTACTGTGGCCTTTCTATATAAAAAGTGGGCTTATAAGGAAAATCAATGAAGACTGTTTACCAAGGCCAGCAGTGGCAGGACAAGGGGTGATGGTTTTAAATGAAAGAGGGTATATTTAGTCCAGGCATAAAGAAGTGACTTTTTTATGATGAGAGTGGTGAGACATTGGAACAGGTTTGCCCACAGAAGTAGTGGACCCATCCCTGGAAGTGTTTCAGGCCAGGCTGAATAGATATTTAAGCATTGTGGTCTAGTGAAAGGTGTCACCTCATCCATGGCTGGGGCGCAGGAGTACAACTATATGATTTGAAAGGCCCCTTCCAACCCAAACCTTTCCATGATTCCATGGAGAGGACATTAAAAGTAGCTCCCACTTGTATGACCCTAAGAACAGAAAGGTAAGAACCTAAAGAACAGAAGGGCAAGTGGCTATCCATACAGTGTGTAAGCTGGTATTAATTACAGGTCTTGAGAGAGCTTCATTTTTGCTATGAGAGATTTAGCTGGAAAATACAGCAGAATTGGCTCATGCAAGTCACTGTGCTTTAGTACTCTACAGTCTCTCAATGAAACATCAGCTCTGTCAATGCTAGCATCATTTGAAGGTTAGAAACATAATCCCAGTGTGCCATTAGACCCAGTAGACTGTCTTTTTTTCCCAAAATCACTTGTTAAGACATGACAGCACAGGGATCAGCATGGCTGAGCTACCTGAGCAGGGGAGTTAGCACTGCGCCTGCTGAAGCCCTCTGAGCCAGCATACGGCTGCAGAAGGAAGTCACTTCAAGTTTGTCTCCACATGTGCACCTGTACTGTGATCCAGCAATCTCAGCACTCAGACTGAAAAAGTAGCTCTCTTGGTCTCATTTGAGCCCTTAGATTAAAAAACCCAGCCTGTTAAAACACATTATATTTTGTGTTACAGCCAAATGCCAGTTTATCTCTAAGGCCTGCTTCTTGGCATGACCAGCAAGCAAACATTAACAGGAAGGCATACAGCTGATAGTTCCTAACTCCAATTCTACAACCCACTCATGGGTTCCCCTTTTTCTTAAACAGAAGACTAAATTGTAAAAAAGGCAGAAGGTAATGACCAAAAATAATCTAAAACTTGAGAACACATTTTCAAGTACAGCCAAAGTGATGTTCATTTTTCACCTTGCTGAAAACAGAAAAGAGTATGAGAGCACAGTGGTAGAAGCAGAAAGCTGCAAGGAGCTACCCAAACCTATGGAACCAAGGATGAGATAACCACACTGTTACTGACATACTATAAGCACAAAAGACCACTCCAAGCATGACTTGTAAAAGGAAGACCCAATCTTCAGCTCTTACTGAAAGAATTCTTGGAGCTTTTCTCTTACCCTCTGAAAGTTAGCTCCTATCCTAGTCTTGACCTCTTTGTCAATGTCCCATCCCTGGAAGTATTCAAGGCCAGGTTGGATGGAGCTCTAGCAACTTGGCCCAGTGAAAGGTGTCCCCTGGCCACAGCAGGAGGATTGGAACTCAATGATCTTTACAGTCCCTTCCAAACCAGGCCATTGTGTAATTCTATGATTTTCCCCAACTAACTTAAATAAACAACAGTGCTCCAGAACCCAAGCAGTATTTTAATATTAATTTTAAAAGATATTGAAGTTCAAAACATGTTTTAAAGAAACAACTAAATAAAATTAAATGCCTGGGGCAAGAGGGAAGAGCATGAACCTGTGCAGGTGAGGAGGGCAACTACCAGCACTTCTGAGAGCAGCAAGACCAACAAGGCCCAGAGAAACACTGGCCCCTAGTGTTGCCATTTTAACATTTCATTCACTGTAGGATTAGCATTTCCAATAGGCTCTCTGATACCTACTTTCCCCATTCTAAATTTAAGAGCTTTGCAATTTGCATGGAGTACAGGTTTTCATCCTTTTTTTAGCCCATGCCCCTACAGGTTTTGATGAGCCCTACATTCTGCCTACAACAGCCTTCAAAAACCCTGAACTTGACTGCTGTATGAGAAGGAACACATCTCTTCATACCCTAGTACACGGAAACTTGGTGCAACACAACAATTTACATATATTATCTTTATCAAGTTACAACAACCTTACATAAAACAGGAAGATAAAAAAAGTTCGAGAAAATGGGTTTTAAGTAGAAATTACTTTTTTATCTGTAAATTCATCTCAGATTTACAGATTAAAACTGGACTGAACAGGTTACCATCTAAGAACACCTTTCTAGTTTCTCACCTATGAAATTAACAGTTTATTTCATTGTATAAAACCCAAATTCCACTGGAAATATACATGTGAGGGAATCTGCGTCTGATCATCAAAAAAGTATGTTTTACCTTTTCAATGATCTCATAGCACTCCTCCAGCTTCTGAGTTCTGTCTTTCAGAACCGTACTGGATTCATTGTAGACATTCAACCACTCTCTGTAAGACGTCTCTGACAGATCAGCATAAGCAATGCACAACGTCCTCAGACCTGCAAAACAGATGACAGCCATTACCCACAGTAAAACTACATTGAATATCATCAAATCATTCATATGTAATGAATGTTAAATTTTAACCCTCATGCTGGAACAACAAAAGCTTCTAACACACACTGTTAAACTCTGGATTCCACAAAATCTCCCTGGACATTTTTTTAAGCACTTGGATTTCCACAAATGTAAACCAAAAATCTGTTTCATTTTGGCTGCTAATGTTGGTACAGATCAAGAGAGTATTGGACAAAAACTTTTTCCTAAGTACAAAAGCAAGCTTGCCTTTCACGCATTTTTAAGAGCATTGTATTAAAGAACGGGCTACATACTGTGATTGGTGATATTACTTAACCAAACATGCTGCACAGCCTGTGCTTCCTTTTAGCAAGACTGTTCTCCTTCAGCGTGCCAATATAACTCACATGAATAATGGGAGTTACACATGCACAGTACAGTGAAGAGGGTCCATGAAGTAAGAAAAACAATTTATTAGACCACTAAATTAACACAGAAAAGTAATGATTTATTTTTCTGTCACAAATCAAGCAAAAAGGAGTGTGTGCCATAAAAGCAAAAGTTCCAGTACTGGCAACATGGGAATCTGCAAAAAAAATTTATTTTTTAAAAGCTGACTGGTATTTTCAAATTTTGGAAGAAAAACGCTGGTTCATGTTTTTATTATAACTCAGGTATCCTATGCTATCACAGAAGGGGAAACAAAGCCAAGTGCTTCCCAGTGAACAGACATGTTATATCAGTCAAAGGCCTTACAGATAATTTCAGGTCATCTTTGATGTCTCAGTCTGGTTCAGGTTGTCACTCTAATTCGTAAAGCCAGCAACTCTGGCATCTGACTTCTACCCTGGTAAAAACACCTCCAACTCTAATGTGATTGAGTTATTCTAGGCAATACAACTCATGCCCTTTCCCTTCATAATGGACACACAGAACACTACCTCTTCCTTCCAAATTCCCTACTGAAATCACACAGAAGTCAGACAAAAACCTCCTCACAGCTGAAGTCAACCTACAGTTGTTAATTTGCTGATAACACACCCCATCTTAATTTATCTTCACAAACATCTTAGTTGACACCACAGAGCTTAGACAATGCAGAAGATGCTGCAAAATAATTTCATAAACTGAGTTCTCATGGCATGCTGTTTCTCTTACCTTCTGTTGCGAAGTATTCAAGATGGCACAGTGTTTGTTCCATATACTGGGAATCTTTTGAAAGCCTCTCAAAAATTACATTATCCTATTAAAACCAAATTCATTACAACAGAGTAAGTCTACATATGAAGTTTCTATTTGTGTATTTACAAGCTCAAGAGAAGCAACCTGAATGGACTTGCTAATATCAAAAACAAAACTGTATTTACAATATATTTAGGGTTTAGAGACTGATTGGAGAAATTAATCTGGATTGTGCCCAGTGGCAGAAATACTGCATCCACTTCAAATAATAGGGAGAGAAGCACACTCTGCCCTCCTCCCCTCTTTCCATAAAGAGGTCCCCATCACTGGACAGTACAGAACACTTCTCTATAAATTACTAAGCCAATATATTGACTTTCAGACAACACAAACACTGGTTTTATTCAGTGTATATAGCAGTCCCATGCAGTACAGTTTCCTGAAATCCTTCCCAGGAAAGATTCCCACTGATGTTAAATGGCAGAAACACTTATCATGTTCTACCACAACATTCTCCCAGAAACAACCTTCTTCCTGCAGCAGCTTTCTTTATCAGTAAATCAAAGGACAGTTGAAAATGCCCAGCTAACAGCTGAAATCAAAATATAGAATCACCTACATATCTAGAGTCTCTGGATTTTATTTATAACTACCAGAACAAATTCTACAATCAGATGTAACACAGAAACCATACCCAGACATCTGCTCTTAAGCTAAGTAAACAGACCTACATCTAGTGCTGATTAGAGACAGGCAAACAAATCTAATTATTATGGAAGCAACAGGACAGAGGATGACTACCAGAACATGGAAGAGTTAATGCAGAATAGTCAGTTAACTTACAGTTCACATGAGTGGCAGATGCAGCACATTAGTACATCTAGGTCTGCTCATATGAAAAACAGCAAGAATTTGTACAACAAACTCTCCTGTTCTCCATCCCTTTCAGTGCCACACTCCAAAGAATGGTGTGAATTCAGGCATGGCATGAACAAGCAAGTTGCAAATCTGTGTGGTCCTATTAGGCATACAACTGTGAACTACCACACAATGGCAGCAGGCTTCATTCACTTCCACCACACCAGCAAGAAGCCAGCACATCTTTATCACATCAGGGGAGGTAAATGAAAGCAACAGAGTAGTGAACACTGACCTATATGTCATGACAAATTCAAGTAAACCAGATCCTCGCAGAGGTCAGAAATAGTTTTTCCCTGTTGCAAAAAGCCAGCTCAATAGCTTTCCACTGAAATTAGAACCACTCTCTGATTGTGGACAATGCTAGTTTTGGAGCCTTTGTACTGTGCTAAGTTATTGCTGTTGTCAGTGAAGACAGAAGCACAACATGGTCTAAGTCATGATGACAAATAACAGCAGGTGCAGAGATGCAAGGAAGTCAGATCAAGAGCCAAGCACTTGAGAAGAAATTTTAGTGTTATAAATTCAGACAACAGCATTTACTCCAGCTCCTGGACTTCTGCTGCACAGCTGGGTGAAGCCCTGGCTTTGCAGGAAGGGTACTGCTCTCATTAGTTTCAGGATTTCAACCAGGCAGCAGAAAGCCTAGCAGTCTTCCAGCCTGCAAAAGGAGTCAGAGCAGCAATGACAGCCCTCTTAAATCACTTGGCCCTAAACAGAAAGCCAACAGGTATTATGTATGAGACATGAAATGTCAGCATCAGCCACAGCTGTTGAAACAATAAGTGGCAGTGTTCTCCATTAGGCAGCATAATTACTTACAGCCCCCTTGCAGTAGAGACGTAGCTGTCCGGCCGGAGTTCGAACAATCACCGACATTCTCTTCCTGTTGCTATTGAAAGAAAAATATTTGCCTTCATTAGTCAAAGTGGTGAAGAGTAATTCCTGTTCTAGCCAGTGAACTTTTTCAGATGTGTTTTGTGCATCTGAGATTAAATGGGATATAACAGCAGTAACTTAAGATCCCACAACCCTTGACCACAAGGAGATATATTAAATTGCCTATTTCCAGCTTCAGCTCCGTGTCTCCCATTGGCAAGCACTCCAGACTTTCACCCATATGCAAGCAAGAATTTGAAAAATAGCAAGATAGTATAAAATCATCTTGAAAGAAGGGGCGTCACATTTATTCTCATTATTCTCTCTCAGTTTTTCCTTATTCTTCAAGCAAAATTACTTTGGGGACTCTAGAAATGGAATCATTGAGGCTGATTACATCTTTATTACAGGCATGACAGACATTGAAACAACCAGTCACTGACAAGACCAGTTATTTAACTTCCTAACTCAAAAGAAAGCAAAAACATCGTAGAAAGGAAACATGGTATGTAGACCAGTTCTTGGCCTCTGTCAATTCTTTATATTGGTCTAATCAGACCTACACAGCTGGAATTAAGCAGAAGGAAGTCAGACCCTCTGAACAAGGACAGGACAGTTAAGTTTGGCACATATCTCAAAAAAAATGTAGACAGCAGCATAGTGTACACCAACATTTAACAAAGGAAGGCAGGCAAGGATAATTTTTTTAAGAAATTTTGACATTTCACTTATTGACCTCTCCTTCAAAAGAGCCACTGGGAAAAACCCACAACTTCCAAAAGGCAGAGGCAAACAAATCAACTCTCATCAAGGGAGCCCTATGAACCTGTGGCTTCATATAAATCTTTTCCTTAGCAAAAGGACCAACTTGGAAGCATCCTCCTTCCCCACTACATTTTGCCTATGTGTACAAACAGATTGTAGAGCAATCTTCCTTCTCCTCTTGAGGATGCTTTGAGAAATGCAGTCACTTTTCAGAGCTCAAGAACCATGTGTACTAAAGCAAGCTCTTGGCATTGATCATCAGACAAACAAATCCCTTCTGAGGCTTTCTGAAGAGGGGTTGGAAGGACAGCAGTTACCTGTGCCCAGAATTTCTGCAACATCCTAATGACAGTGGGAAACTTATGTGTGCTTTTCAAAAACTAATTACAGAACTCCCTCAGTGGTCAGGTGGGAAAGTGCTACACAGGGTAGAACTAACACAGCTTTTTTCCTGCTGCACGCAAGCTGTGGCTACTCCTGCCTACACTAGAAAGACACCAGGGTGCTGGTCAACTTGTCACAAACCCTTAAAGACTCTTCCAGTGCCTTTTCAGATATTTCCCACAAGTAGCTTAAACAGCTACATTCTGACTGGAAAGAGGGAAGTACTCAAGAATAATCTTCAAAGCAAGTCAGGACACAAGAAAAGCTGCCTACCTAAATCATCCCTACCTTTAGTTTTACATAGTCCTGTAGAGCACAACCAGCCAACTCAAAGACAGGAGAGATCAAGAGTTCAAGGTTTTGATCCCCAGCAAGAGTAGAAAATAAACAACAATAGAAAAAAAGGAATGCTGACTAGCACCATTCAAACTGACATAACCTCATCGACTGAGAAAGAGAAAGCACCTTGTTATTTCCACGTATTTAGGGGCCTGATTCATCAAAGCTTCTTGCCACCCAAGTAATGCCCATCCTAATGAGTCTGACAAATTAGGAGTGCTTGCAAAATGTATATTTTCATAGCTAGCATGGTTCTTAAGAAGAAGCACTTCCAGGTGCAGTTTCCATCTACTCAAAAAGTAATTTGCAGAAGCACTATAAAAGTGCTATCTCAAAGTATGTTTTTGAAGTAGACAAGTGACAAACCAGGATTTCCATGAGTCACAGCAAGACGCTTCCAGGCCAGCAACTTCTCAATAAATGAACAGAGCTGCAGTGGCAGGAAAAAGTTTAATGATCACATGCCAACAGCCACCAGTTTATAACTCATTCATAGTACATCAGAAATAAGATGAAAGGGCAGGACAAAAATTAAGGAAATTCTGTTTTTCTACTGTATCACCTCTAACTTTTTATTCTAAATAGCATTTTTATAAGAAGAGTTTTCTTACTACCCTGAATTTCACATATTAGAGGAAAACTTACCTGGAGAACTCCAGCACATTAAGAATTTCAAAGGTTTTCTCTTTCCCCAGCTACAAAAGAAAACAAAAGAAAGAATGTACTATTATAAGTACAACCTACATTATATTCTGAGACACGCAACCACGCGAGCTGAGCAGGTGTCTCTGTCACCCATCCCAGTGTAAATAAATGTGGCACTGGCTCCCTCCACTGGTTAAAGGATGCAGAGCCCTATTTAATGAACTTAATTCAACATCCTGTATTGTGGCATCCTTCATTTGCTACTGCTACACCGTTACAAGGAGTTAATATCCTTTTTCATTAGGCATGCTCTGAAAGCTAAGTTGCATATTTAGTTCTCAACAGACATCAACTAAGTGACATTATACAGGCTGTAGGCATTTTTCCAAGTTAAAATAAGTATGCCCTCCAGGGTTAGTATTACAATAACCTCTGACTGACCTCCCTTAGTATTTCTTTTATTTGAATTCACAAAAATATTAATTATATTTCTCGTGGCCAAAAAAAAGATGAACTGAGAAGAAATTCCTGTTACCATCAGCAACTCTCTGCTGGGGCTGAGCAGGAACAACCCGAAGCAGGAGAAAGATTTTAAAACACCTGCCATTCCTGTAAACAGACACCTACATGTCCTGTATAATGCACAGAAGGAGCAGTAGGAGTTACCAGAGTCATAGAACTCCAGTGGTATTTGCAGCGTGCAGTTAAACAAAGTGCAGCAGTAAAATCTAACTGCAGTATAGACATGTCCAAGGCACATATCAACTCAGCAACATCCCCAAGATTAAAAAGCACCTCCAAACCATGCTCTACATGCTGCCACTGATGCAGGCAATCAGGAGAGACAGGAATCTCTGGGAGTGACAGCTTTTATTGCTGGCTATAGATTAACAATGTCCCCACCTTCATATTATGAATATACAACTAGGCCAGGTAGGCCTGGCTGTTCCTGCAGAGAAGAGAAGCATTTAGATGGCTCTAGATGACACTGTTTATCCTAAGGTCTTCCCCTTCAACTGAGAAGCAGTTTGAGAATTTGTAAAAAGTTTGTGACAAGTCCTAGAAGATATGTTTCAAGTGCTTAGCTTGGCAGTGTACCAAGAAATTTGAAAGGGAACATACCTGAGAGCAAGGACAAAAAACATTCATTATTCTTAATAAGCACCCTACTAGCTGCATCTGTGTAAATCTGGAGTCACTTTAGCTGTGACTGCAACTTGAGTCTGAATGTGGCCCCATGAGTCTGAGGCGCCTGTGCCAACTGCAATCCAGTAACTACCCAGCCCTGCATACACAGCTTGGCAAGCAGATGCATCTACTGAAGATCTTACTCAGAAGAAAGAAATCAGACATTTAGAAGAACAGCAACCATTAAACTTAACAGTCAGAAAACCTCCTAGACACATTAATTTCCTTCTAACGTGAGTGTTCCCACCTGCGCTGCCTGGACAAAGGAAGTATTTTTCAAGCACAATCGCTGTCATTCCCCGTTAAGTTTGCAACTTCCTATTGCCCATGCCACACAGAGGGGCAAAGGACTTGGCATCTTCAAATAAATTAAGGCAACTTTTCTCAGTGTACATAAGCCCTCTGCATGTAGGATCCTAAAGGCCCTGGAACAGGGCCCTCACAGGGACCAGAGAAGACACCTTTATGCTCTGCAAGAGCTTGGCAGCCCATGCCATGCACATCCACCACTTACTGCATCAATGATAACAGAGTGGGGAGTCCGTCCTGTGAAGACATAACCAAGTTTTTTTGCTCCTTTCACTAACGCTCCTTCATCTGCAAAAACAAACAAACAAACAATTTTAAAAGCTTGAATTAAACCTGGTATGTTCAAGAGGCCTCCAAAACCCATACTTAAATATGGCAGATTGCCAAAACAGAATCCCCTTTCCCGTGTACTCCCACCCATACAGATGTCAGAGTAGTTCTGCACACCCTTCCACAAAAACATTCAACATTTTAGTCCTACAAAGGCCATGCAATATAAACTACATAAACCTAATAGTCAATCTGTGTAAGATAGCCTGTAGCTACTGAAGCATTGAACTCTATTCTTGTGGTGGTGCCATACTTTTCCACATGAAAAAAGGGAAATATCTGTTCTGAAAGCAAGATCAAAGCTCTGTTATTTTAAATTCCTACAATATGTGTTTAATCCATTTTCTGCTGTGAAGGCATTAAGTTCAGGTACTATACAGCACTGTTTTCTGGAGACTGAACTGGGCAGTGTTATTAAGAGCTCAAGTAACAGAGCTGCAATCAGAGCCAACACCTGTGCCTCTTGTAGATAATTACAGAGCCTCCTTAAGGAGCAAGCATCATTAAACACAACTATCACATAGGTGGATTAAGTGCCTAATTCAAGCAATCCTCATGTCTCTACAGCTCCATTAGTCTCCTCATGGTTCATCACACTGACCAGAACTTCCTTACATGAGCTCTTCATCCTACTTTCCAGACACCCTATTAAGACATAAATAAGAAATGAGGCTGCTTTATCACTCAATACACCACTACAGCAATTCCAGAAATATCTGCACTAACAGAGATAAATTCAATGGGGAGCAACATTCCCCAGTCTGGCCCCACCTAGCTCTGTCTGTGCTAACTGAAAGGAGTAAAAGATGAGTGAAGGGCAGGCCTGAATATCACCAAGATTCTGAAAGCTTTGGTTGTATTGTGTCATGTATCAGCACTTGATAGCTTCCTGTCTTACTCTAAGCAGATACTAGATCAAGAAAGACAGTTTGTAGTCAGGCCAATAAAGTAACTGCTCATGCAGAAACAAGTTATTACTTCCTACACACTCAACATCTTTTACTTTCACCCCTGCAGGAAGAGTAGACAGCCTCATGAGCACAAAAGGGATCCTAAGCCCAGCCTATCTCTAAAGAAACATCATGGACTATGTGGTTTTGTAGGAAGCATTCAAAAACAGTGTGTACTGACTACAGAAGATGCCAGATCTACTGCTAGCATTGTGGGGGACATTTTGCTTTCAAAATCAATGACCTCTGAAATAACCTAGAAGTTTATGGACCTCCTTTCCGTCTACCTCTACTCCTTCAACTCATTCCCTTCCCTCCTGAAAAAGAAAGCAACAACCAACCTGGAGAGGAGGCCTGGTAGATTATTGTATTTCCTTGTCTCTCAGGAACAACAGTATGACACACGGCCAGCAGTGTGAGGAACTCCTGTATATGCACAGCTGTGGGCTAGACAGGACACCAGGAGAGTGAGGTTTAGCATTGCACACAGACTGAGGAACCTGTTCACTCAATTGAGATGATCTCTTAGGTACCATGGACAAAAAAAAAAACCCAAAACATATTGTGCTTTGTATTTATAGCAGTTCTGACCTCAGAACACCAAGACAGCATAGTTCAGGGCCAGCACTGATGAACTAGAGAGCTATTGATAAAGACCTCATTCATGTTGCAGAGAGCTGAGAAGGCTGAGCATTCCCTCATCCCCCATCCATAAAAGCACTACTTCTTTAGCACCCCAAGCTTCAAACAGGCAAAGACATCTGCCTCAAGATGATGACAATCTAGCAACAAGAAGTACTACTAATGGCAGTTTCCAACAGATTGACAGTAACCACACTAGAATTAAACTTGCTGCAACTGCTGCAACTGCACCCTTAGTGATGAACATCCAGAGCTAAGAACAGCTGAACAGTTAAAAATGGTATAGATCCTGTGTCTTTCCAAAGGAATACAGCACCCAGTCAAGCATAAAATTAATCTATGGTCCCTACACATTCAGCATCAAGAAAATATGCAACATAAAACCACTATTCCAAAGTGCTTAAACAGACACCAGGTCTGCAACTCAGCGAAGTTAGCACGTAAATCACAGGCCTCTGATCAGCCAACTGTGACAACTGCAGCCTTTAGTGATGTGAAACTAAGTCCTCCATCCCATTCTTCCCTAGTTTCCATCCCTGCCTCCAGCACAACATTTATAGTCTCATAGCAGTCAGGAAGAGCACTCAGATGTCCAGCTCACAACCCGGCCTACTAACTCCACCCACAACTGGCACAGATCTTTAAGATGCTTGGCTGAAACAGCTGAAGTGAACACATGGTCCTCCGACTCTGCTATATCCATAACATCCACAGGTGGTAGCATCAGTGTCTTGCATCAGAGCAGCCATTTGCTCAGTGACTCAGACACGAACTTAGTTCCACCTTTGCAGAAAGCCCTACTTGACTTTTCAAACTCTCAAAGAATTTTTGCATATAAAAAATATTATCCAGGTTCCAAAGCTTTCATTAGCACAGCATATGCACTGGCAATATGAAGATTTAATTAGTAGGAAGTAATCTACTATGAAAGCCACAAAACCATGTCAGCTGGCAAACACTGTGGCAATGTGTGTAAACAAAGTAAGCATATCAGAAAGTAGTGTAATAAAAAGACTGAAGATCCAAGCCCTATATTCAAAGTTCTTCACATACTTTGCTATTAATATTTCCAAAGTAACCTGTTTCACACAGGACTTTACCTTTGCATACTGAAACTTCCAAATTTTATGGTCACATGCCACTAAAATAACAGGAGTTGTTACTTTTGACATGCTGGGGTGCAGAGGCTGTGGTCAGGAAAATGAACATGTATCTACACACTACTGTCTGACTAAGCCCACAGCAAATTACAGTCAAGAGGTAATTGCTGTTCCATCATTTCCAGTCAAAGTAATGAAAGTTTTATCTCCATGTCAAAAGGCACAGCCTGCCAGATTCTCATTTCAGCATCTGTTGCTGTAGACCTTTGATGTCCATCTTACACTTTTATCACCTAGCCTCTTAACAAGCTTTCCTAGTATGTGTTCTATCAGCTGGAAACAACTTGTCTGCAGAAGTGACATGGATTTTAATCCTTCCTAAGGATGTATTTATGTTTTCAAGCCAGCAACATAATTTGCTGCTGTCTTGGTATTTTTGCAGCTCACAATGTACTACAGGGCAATCTTCCAATTCTGTTGCAAGAGATCACCAGAGGCCCAGCTTATCACAACAGCTCCTCCACACAGCTGTCATTTGTTTCCTTTATATATTGTTCCAGCACTGACAATATTTGTTGCACAGACATGAATCAGGGTAGAGCATTCAAATTCCTGCTTTGGACCTGTGAACAGAAAAACTGTTAATGGCTTCTGTGGCAATGTATCCCTTGCAATATACTGAGCTATATCCCAGCACAGGACACAAGTCCCAGAGCTTAACCGATTCTTATTTTTTATCACTTATTTTTCTCTATCAAGTCTCTGA
This sequence comes from Leptocoma aspasia, assembly GCA_013399835.1. NCBI lineage: Eukaryota > Metazoa > Chordata > Aves > Passeriformes > Nectariniidae > Leptocoma > Leptocoma aspasia. Next base: position 536,972 of record VXAX01003964.1, read on the forward strand.
CATCTCAGTAATCAAATTCTTACTGATGATCTCTGTGAGATGTTTCTTGCCTGTTCATGTGTTAAGGTCAGCCTTATTTCTTCCTGCCTCATTTTATAGTTCTCTACTTATCTGTAGTTGGAACAAAGTTTGCATATTTTAATCTCTTATTCATCAGTCCACAGGTAGTTCTCATTCTAAGTGCCTTCTTCCCTCATTCTTCTTCCTGTGTACCAGCATCTCTGGGTGAAAGGCATTGCTTCTTCCCTTTTCCCCCCCTCCCCGCCAAAACTCCATGAAAAAAATAGTGTACAAACACCTACACAAGCAATACACTCCACTGGGTAAATTATTTTGTTTGCTGCCCCTACCACCTGAGAACCACAAACACATTGCAATGGTCTCCTACTTCTGGAAGCAGATTCTGAATTGTTATAAAGCACTATCCTCAGTGAAAGCAAAGTTTAGCTATCTAGTAGGCACAGCATTATCCATTATCAAGCAGACAACCGGTCAGAACGCAAGTTTTCATCCCTTCATGGGTCCCACATTTAGAGGAACAAAACACTGAGACAAGCCTCAGTCTTCTGGGGAGCAAACTGCACTGTGCAAAGCTTCATATCTGCACATGTCACACATGCCCTTATCTGGACTCTTCACTCTGAAGACAAACTATTTTTCTCAACTGTTAAGAGTCTGATAAAATTAGAAGGAATTTGCATGTGAAGTTCAAGATATCTTTCACCTTTCCTTTAGCTGTAGCAGTATCAGATCAGTGCCTCCATTCACAGTACTTCCAGGTGAGCAGGACTGACAGTTTTTTGAGCAAATGGCCTAGAAATGGCCAGTGGGATATTAAAGCACAGTCTAACAATCTGAGCTTACTACTTTGCACATAAGTGGCACATTCTGCCAAGGAAAACTGAAAATGCTTATGTACCTAATTACCAAGGAGAATTACAACTCACCCTCTTAAAAAAGATATAAACTTCCTACCATTTAGCTCACTAAAGTATCTGGAGAGCAGTGTGAGGATCCAGCCACGCTGGGCACCTCCAGAACAGTGAAGCTGGCAGGACTGGAGGAGACCAAGATACTTCAGACACAGACTAGAGAAGACACTAACCAGCTTTTGAATATCAAGAGATTAAATGCAAGTTTATCTTGCCCAAAACCAATGAGATATGACCTATAATTAAAGATACTGCCTTGTACTTGAACTAAAGTACTGAAGTCCCACGCACAGTAAGAACAAAAGCAGATGAGAGAAAAATATGTCTCACCAGGCTCTAACCATTTAATTGTGAGCCATAAAATGATGTGTTTGGACAGTTTTCCAGCAATCTGAACTAAAGCCTCCCATAGGCTTTCATCACCTGAACATGTTTTTCCCCCCTACAGTATTTCAAATCCCAGTTTTTCATCCCAGTTAGCCATGACATGTTTTTCTGGTTCTGCTTTCCTATGGAATTAAGAATCAGCTGATGATAACTGTCATTTCAACAAAGCTTGATGGGATAATAGCCTCAGTTCCCACACACTACACAAGAATAAGCAGAAATGTTGGTGAGGTCTAAACAAACACTTTCAGTGCGGTGAAGGCTCACTGTGAGCACAACAGTTGTCTGTTCTGCCTGGCCAGCTGCTGAAGTGCTCATCACACATACTCACTGAACCAATTCATGCATCTGCAGCTATACCATGTCTGCTGCTTCTTGGCCAAGAGATAATTTGAGGCCACAGAAGAAAGTTCACATGCAAATTGAAATTCGCAGATGAAGTTCTGAGAGAACCCTGAGAGATACAGGAGTCTAGGAAAAGAACCAAGTCTGTTAGTTCCTTCACTTCCTGACCTCCTTCCCTGCTCTCCTGTCATCAGTGTAAAACATAACCCCACATCAAACAGGCTTGCATCTCTGTGCTGAGTTCATTCACAGGGCATATGCAACTAGGAAGCATCAAGATAAAGATCATATTCACCATCTAGCAGATTCACCAAACATTCCTTCTATTCTTAGAAAAAACCAAAGACTAAGAGTTTGTCATTTTCTCTATAGAAACAAGACAGCATCATACACTTGGTACAGCTGCACACCTCATCCAACAGGAGTCAATAAAAAGAAAAAGCACAGACAAACCTAGGTACTTTCTTCCACATGAAAATACCAGAGCAGCCAAAAGAAACCTCCACAGGTTTTCAAGGCAAGTTATTTTTCCCTGGAACAATTCCTACAGGGCAATATTTCTTTAACTGCTGCTCAAGGGTGGACTTGGCTATCAGTCAGCCCTTACACACCAGTGGCCCAGAAGAGCTATGAAATTTAGAGGTGATGCAGGATGCTAAAAATCTTCCTAGCAGATGGAAGACAGTCTCATGAGTACGAGTACATAATTTCTTATTTTCAACCTGGAAAGAAAATTACTTGGCACTGCGACAGTTCTAAACTAACACACGCGACTGAACTGAAAAAAAAAAAGATTAAAATCTTCAAGACCAGAGTAATGAACGCCTAATGAGTGTTTGTAAGAGATCTCACTTATAGCTTCAGCTGCAAAAGGGCAAATGTTTAGAGGGAATTAATTGCCCGAGTACAGCACCATTTAACTTCACTAAGTAGCTTATGCTAAAACACTTTCAGTTTTTCACCACAGTTCACTAAATGAGTAGAAATTGTTTGAAAAGACAGACATCTGCAAATGGCATCTTCAGCTATCTATTAGCTAGCTATCTATTAATTAGAAAAACTAAGATAATCTAGATTTTTAGATAGAAAGAAGCAGTTTATGCATCTCAGCAGCTGACCTAATGCAAAAAAGCCATAAAGACCCTTCCCTCCACCACTATCCTGGAATTCAGCCCTCCTCTCACCCACAGCCTGACAAATATACCTGAACATGCTCAGCAAACTGTCCTAAGTCCTTGCATTCCCATGCCTTGTGCTAAAACACCACTTGCCAGAGGGTGGCACCCATTCCTCCAGTACAGTCGGACTCTGAAAACTATCTTTGACCTACACAAGGTACTTCTCATTAGCCAGTAATTTCCTCACTGATTGTCTGAGGGCTGAGTTCACACAATATGCTCAGCCCAACAGTCAGCTGTGCAATGACATCAATATTTCTCTAAGTGACCAGCAAAAAGGACACTAGAAAAGGGTTCAGCATAGAAGACTTCTGGGCTGTCTAGACTAAATGACACTTAAGGAAGCTACCAAAATCCCTTATTTGCCTGCCACAACAGCATATATTTCTTCTATCCCCTAAAGCAGAAACTACCCAGAGAAGATCAAATAATTAGGTAGCCCCATAATAAGGGGCCATCTCAAAGCTAGGTGAGAAATTCCTTCTCACAGCTCATTTGAGACACAACCCTTCTGCTGAGTCTATTAAAATACACCAAAGCATTTTTCTCTATGCATACCTAAAGCAGGAGCAGCAGCAAGAAAGAGCTCCAAGACATATTATCTGCAGTCTACACCCAAACCAGAATGAATACCTGGAGTCAGCAACTGCCATAAGCCATAACTGTAGCCATAAATGAACAAACAGGGCACAAAGGAACAGGACAACGCACAAATCTTGGCTGCAAGTCATGTCCAGTGGGAAATCTTTCCAGTGTACATGATTGCAAAAGCCACATAGGAAACCAGGGCACTGTCCTGGGAGGGTCACCTTGCTGGAGGATAGAGTACAGGAGTCACCTTTAGGCTCCATCACCCTGCAGAATACACAGTGCCACACCAAGTAATTACTCCCTTACAGCATTCACACCATGCTGCAGTTCTTAAGTACTGCACAGCAGAACAGAAAGCAAAGCTTTCCTCCACACAAACTGTACATCACAATAGTATTTCAGATGCTCATACTAAACTTAACCAGCTCAGTTACAGAAGCTACACTAAGGAGAGCAATCAGCTGATTGAGTTTTCACTTGCCAATGCTCAGACCCCATGCTGTGAGACAGCCTGCAGAGAACAAGGGTCATGCTTTTTGGCAAGAGAATTAATCGTCTGGTGTCCAGTCAGACACTTCATAGCCACATGATTTCCAAATAAACTGACACTGTAAAGTCTAGGTCCCTTTAGGACTCACAGCTAAGGCTAAGACTACTAATCATTAAGGCTCATGCCAAGCTTGAATTTGCAATTAATTCCCATCTCTTACATCCTTTACCTAACTAGAATTCCAAACACTTGCAATACTTATTGCCTGATTCCAGAACTACCTTGTAATGCTACAGATCACAGTTAAAAATGGTATAGATGTTTCAACACTCCAAGTAGTTTTTCTTTTAAAGAATTTTAATTTCTATCATAACTTGTTATAAAGCATTATCTTCCGTATACAACAGAATATATGAAGCTGCCTCATAGGTAGCTAGAATCCAGAGCAATGCCATTGCTTCTCTAATTCAATTGTAAGACAAGTGGGCAGGAAGGCGTTGGAGGAAGCTATTTTGATTCCAATTTACCCCCTCTGTGCTTGCATGACACACTCACAGAGCAGACTTAATCACACAAATAGATTTGTTCAGCATTGAATTCCAGACAAGCCTAGAATAGGGCATTTAAGAGGCGTGATATTCAAAGAGCAGACTTACATGATCGTTTTCAATGTTTTGCAGCAGTCTTGGGTCATCAAATTCACACGATTCACTGGTGGAAGGAGGTAGCTGGCTGCAGAGCAAAACAAGCATATTCAAACAAGTGGCAACATTGCCAATCTTAGTACTTCATCTATCTTCTCGGGAAGCAAAAATAAAAAGCAAAGCAAGACTCCAGTGTCCTTGAAAGCATTGTGAAAAGATCATATGAGTAATGCAGCAAGTGCTGAAGTGCTGAAAATGAACATGGGAAAGAAACCCAAAATGCTTATGGGTGACAGTGTATTTCAGAGGATTCAAGTGTCAATGCAGCTCCTGGGACAGATGTAGCAACAGTTTTTAAGCACATTTAAGATAAATGGATTTCAGTGAGGCTTGCTTATAAAATAGATCGAAGTTCAATACGCTTAAGTTCCCTCCCTAGTCAGAGCATTCTGTTTCAAGCTGACCCTGGGAGGACTTTAAACCTGAGTACTCCAAGTAAGTACCTAGAAACAACTTTTACAGAACTGAATAGAAAAGAAAGGTACAAGGAAAGAAAACACAGCAAGGAAAGAAACAGCAATATATTGGAAGAGGGGTCCACAGAAATTACATCTCAGCAGAAGAAACAGATTATTTTATCACCTTCCTAAAACATGATCATAAAAATGAGCTGGACCAGTGGAGAAGCCCAGCTTAGCTCATCACCAAGTACTTTTCTAACAGCTTTCAGTGTTTACCTGTTTCTTGGGTGGGAATTCACTTCTCCCCTGTATTTGCCATTCAAATTCATGTCAGCCCTCCCTGGCTCTTCCCCTCCTTCCCAATAACCTCAACATGTTTCACTGATACCTTGTAACAACTCTGGGTCTTCACTCGTTTTTGTGGAATGGGACAGACCCATCACCTCTACTCAATAAAGTTCCCAATAAAAATGAGCGGGATTCTCTGGACATGATAGGGCTACATATTGAGCTCTTTCCCAGTTTAACTACTAAACCATAGCATTTTTATAAAGAAGTCCCTTTTCTTCTCATTGTCAGGCCTAAACTCAGTGATTGCAAAGAGCAAAATTCAGTCTCTAGCTAGGGGTAAGGTTCCCGCAAAGTAGGTTAATTTTAGCTTTTAACTTGACTGTCTACAATTATAAATAAGCACTGCATTAGCATCTCAGCCACCCCAGCCACTGCCTATTCCTCACCCCCTTCACATATGAAATCTCTATGCAGAAGAGTAGATCCATCACCACCCACCAACTCTGCATTAGGCTCCCACTGCAAGACCATTTTACTCAAATGCAATCCTCCCTTGGGCTTGTTCCAGTCCCCAATTGGAAAGCAGTCTTTATATAGATTGTACCCACTCTGCTATACAGAACATAAACATCTTGGAATGTATTTACCTGAAGTCTTCTGATGAACGTTCTCTTTCCAACTCAGGAAAGTGACTGAGGAATAGAAAAAGGAAAAAAGAACATTTACTCCACTTTAGTAACAAAAAAAAAAAAGTAGAAGGCGAAGATCAATGAGTCATCCCACAAAAACATATGCTGGAACCATGGGTTCAGCTGTTCATACATTTGAATCAAATTTTCTGCCTTTTGAGATATCTAATTTAGCTAACATGAAATTCAAAGGTTAACTTCCACCGAGATCTTAAGACTACCCATTTAACATGAAGCAAATACCAAGATTTAGATGACTCAAAGGGATCCTTTTGACAGAACAGAAAAAAAAAACCAGTAAGCAGGTATACCTCTTGTGCAAGGAATATTAAGCTCTATTACTACAACTACACTGTTCTACCAAAATTCTGGTTCTTCTCAAGTCACAGAAATATGACTGATAATTGCTACCCTTGGGCTACAACTTCTTCCTCTCTTGAAAGGCCAGACTTTATTTAGCACTTCTGGTTTTGCTTAAATCATGATCAGGTAAGTTAGGAATCAAGTTTCTTTGCTTCATATGAAGTATTCCCCAGGTTTAACTTTCGTAATTTGTGCTGCAGGATAGGAAAATGAGAGCTATTAATTAAGACTACAAAATATGCTAGAATATAAATTGAAGAACAGAATGTTCTAATCCTTTTTCAATATAAAATTTTTACCAGTAGTAAGCACACATTAAGCTACAGAGTTTTTTAAAAGTCATACCTACCCATATGTCACTCCAGCAATACTGCATTTCTTAAAGTTCATGATATTGCATGTTAGAGTACCTGTTTTATCAGAAAACAGGTATTTTACCTGGAAGGGAAAAAACAAGTCTGATTTTCAACTTGCAGAGTAATAAAACTTAAAGTAGAAAACAGAAAGATTCTCAGAGACATATTGCTCAAATGTCACAATATTGGCCAATGCAGGCTTATTACAGCTAGATTTGTCTACCAAATCTACAGAAAAATAATCAGGCAAATTATTTAATTGCATTAATTCTTTATCTCTACATGTGGAAGGGCTCAAATAGTAAGTATCAATTGCCAAGGCTCTAGTGTGGTCACTACAGATGTTCTTGGTTGCACTACTTGGACATTCACCAAATCTTTCATCTGTACTAATCTCAAAGAGTGACTAGAAATGAAACCAAAGATTCTTAGGATTGTTGAAGGTTCACTGGAATTTTACACACTGAAGACCTTCTGTGTTTCAAAGATCACCAGGAATGTTTGTGGATTTTTTTTTTCCCCTACCCATAAGCACAGAATATGCTAGAGTAAGTCCAGCTGGTATTTCACAGGCAAACAGACGTTGCTTTTTCTGATGTCCAGTCATGAGCAGTCCTGAAGTACACAACACACAGCCACAGTCAGCACTGCCCAAAATAATAATCCCTTAATGGAAACAGTGATTTTATGGTAGAACTTGGAGGCAACCCCATCAAAGCAACACGACTTCTTGGATCATTAGCAGATTCAAAATTTCCACCTTCAAAGGGCCACAACAGACCAAAACAAATTGCAAGTTAATGATACCACAGTTGTACCTCTGCACCAGGTGAGACTTTCAACCAGCAACAAGTAGGAAGGGATGGTGATAACATAAAAAAGTTAGACAACTCATAGACCAAAATAATTTGACTAGAATTAGAAGAAGCTTTTCCTCAAGAATTGCCATTCAGTTCAAGACAGTGCACTACACTCCTTGTAAGGTGATCCTTCAGCTGTGCACTATACTCTCGCTGAATACAGCATTGGAAATGGAGCCTTTGCAAGCCAGAAGTCAAAGTGAGTACCCAGACTTCTGAGGAATTTTAAGTCACTAATAATTTCAACATAAAACAAAAATATCAAGGGCACCTGTGAACATGTAATTCAATTAAAGAATAAAAAAAATCAGTCTAGTTAGACAGAATCACTAGTAAGCCATTCCTGAAAATAACATATGGGCCACCAACATACATTATGCCACACATCCTTTACTTCAGGCAAAAATAGCACCATAATTTGGAGGTTGATAACTTCACATCAAAGTGATTTAAACAGAAATCAAATTTCAGCATTCATAAGAAAAATACCGACCAGATTAAGCAGGAAGAATATTGACTACCCCCCTACTGAGCAGGACACTATTATGTATTTTAAATACACAAATGTTGTCTCCAATACTAAATTCATGCCAGTTATGAAGTTTATGTAGTTCAGTTACAGACCTATAACCTTGATGGTCAAGGAAAAAAGCTACCATTTCTCAATAGTGCTACAAAATTCCAATAGCAAAGTCATATTTTCCAGTAAGCTTGTTTTGGGAAGCCCTTCCAGTTTGAAGAAATGTTATTTGCAGAATAAATAAACCTACAACAACTAGAAATTAATATACAGTTATCCTTATCTGAAAGGAAAATAGAAATGCTTGAAGGAACACAATATCTCAGTTAGGAATACAACTGCATTTTTTTTTACTTGCATCTCCTGTGAAGTAGTCAGAAACATCAAAACCCAATACCAGTCTAGCCCTGTATGTTCTGTTCTGGTATAGACAGCCAAAACCACAGAGCATCTCTTCAACACCTCTGAGAATAAAGTTTAGACTAGACATAAATAGCTTCAATGCCCAAACATAAAACTGCCTATATGACATTACATTTAATCCTGTGATATCTCATTATTTCACTTGTAAGACTCAGACCAGAGGAAATAAAAATGTCCCATTAACCCGAGCAACAGAGCAACAAAATAAAGCTGATTTGTGCATCTCGTACAAATCTTGTACATCTTGCTCTCGTACCTTCGCTCTTGAGAGAATATATCACAATCTTATCACAAATCACAAATACTTAAGAAAGTATTATCTTACCTGCCCAAGTTCCTCATTAAGGTTTGAGGTTCTGGCCATTGCAGGTGTATCTGTTTCAGGGTAATACATATCTATGTCCTGAAATGAGAGCAAAATTAAGACTTACGTTATGCAAATTGAACACTAAAGTCTCTCCTATTCTTTTAGTCAGCTCCAACTTGGCTTGACTGTCTTAATGCAACGAGCTGACATTCTGAATGCTTGAGACAAACATCATCCCAGGATGAATATGAGTTCCTGTTTTCCAAAATATACCTCCATCTTAAAGGGACAGGAGAAAAGACAGATTCAACTACAGGTAGTTAATAAACTAAAGGTGTAACAGAAAAAAACCCAAACTTAATACAGTAGAAAGAAGTTCACGCATTAGCCATGCTAATCATAGGTGTTCAGTTAGAGCAAACAGTTGCTCTAGCCACATCTATGGGAGACTATTTTAGTGGCTCCATGAAATAAGCTTCATTGCTACAAAGAAACAGCGGCTACACAAACCAAAGCAACTTCTGATATGCATCTCTACTACATTACAAGCAGCTCAAGGAACAGACACATTAAACTTGACTTATACGTGTTTTATAGGAACCTACTACATTATTCAAAGTCTAAGGACTAATGCATACCAACAGAAGGTATTCCTTTTGGTTTTGTCCAGCTTAAGAGCCATCACTACAGTATTTTTGGCCAACAACTTGAGAAAGACATTTTGAAGTCAAAGCTTCCCTGAACAGAGGGATCACTGTTTGGTTGCATGAGGCAGCATCAACTCATCTCCTTAGAAAACCATTAGGGTCCATTCCAGAGGTGACCTTGAAGCTAGCCTCAGGATGTAAAAACAAACAAACAAAAAAACCAAAAACAAACCCCACACCTTCAAACAAGTCAGTCTTGCCCTCTGCTATGTTTGAGAGGAGCTGTAAGAGACCAAGGAGTTTTCAAAAGATAATTACTGAATGTGAGTCAGTAGAGAGACCTCCTTCAAACAAGAGACAAGAGACTCTCATCATTTAGGCTTTTAGGATGAGACTTCCTTCTCATCCTAAAAGCCTAAAATACAAATCATCATTTGCACAGGGGATTTTCCTGTGACTAGATCTTTTAATTTCCTGTGAAACACAGAACTGATATAGATTAAATCCTGAGTTTCCCCCTGCCTTTCCCAGAAGTTGCATCAGAAAAGTAATTAGAAAATCTTGCTAAGATGTTAAGTGGGTTTTTATTTTAAATGTCAACATCCAGAACTGAGATACATTCATTTTTGCTACTTACCCAATTTATAAAAAGAGCCTGAGTAAACTTGACAACTTCCAATGTCACCAGAAGGCTGATTGGAATAAGGTTGTTGTACAAGATTATAAACGTCAGCAGATTGTATCCAAAGTTGACAGACAGCATTTCTGTGGATCAAAAGACACAGGACATTAGCAGACAAGTCTTAGTGGTATAGGGGCAAGCATCTTTATGCAGTTCACCTAATTAGATTTAGCAATGCTAAAATAATAAGCTAGTGTGTTGATGTCTAGTGTAAGGGCCATTTTAATATTGATTTCAATATTAAGAAGATGGATAAAACACCCAAAGAACACATGCATTTTATACCAGGTGAAGAAGGGCAAGGTTGGTGAGGCTATATATAAAAGAACAGAACACTTTCTGAAGAATTTTTGCCAGACAGATGGTGAGAAATACAATATTCCCCACTATAACTCAATTTAGACATTTATCTAGTGTGTCAACTGCCCAATTAAGAGCCCCCAATTTCACTGGTAATATAATCATCTTTCAGAAAGTGCCTACTTGCCTCAGTGGAATTAAAAAACAAAACATTAACACTGAAATTAGTTCTAAAATCTGACATCGTGGTCAGAATTGAGAATTTACCCTTACTAAAGAAATCAACGAGAACAAGTTGATGGTTAAACACTTGCCTAGTATATGAACTAAGGCACCCTGCTTAAGCAAAGAAGCTGTTATTAATGGTGACAACACTGGGCAACTTGCCCAAATAAGTCTACCATTACAACTGGTCCTAAAGGAAAGGGGAAGCATTTATAGACAGCCAGCAGGAATGTACAAGGCTCAGCAGAGACACAGGATGAAGGCTCCCGCTCATGGTGCTGCCCATAGCCTCTCTTTACAATGAAAGTCTCCACATTTGTATGCTCTCCACTTCCCTAGAAACTTAGAGAGGCACTTCAGTCAGCACAGAGAGCACCCAGCACAACGGGGTCAGAGTCCACAACTAAGGGTTTTCAGCACCACAGGTTAATTAGAAGTCAGGGGAGCAAACTAGGAGGAGATAGAATCCAGAGAAAATTGCTGAAGCCTAATAAAGATCAGAGTTTGGACAAAGGCACCTCAAAGTGTGAGTACACCTAATTCCATGTCTTTGATAAGTTTACAGAAAGCAGAAGCATGCTTGGCATTGGAACATTTTCCAATACAATTTTTACAGAGGTAGACATTTAACCTAAATTTAACATCTACCTGCCTAACCTGAGAAAGTATCTTTCCTGTGTGTGGCAGTTACAGAAGGTATAGAAATTGTGCATTCAATTTACAAAAAGGCATCTACACAGACTATAGTGTCATCCTAGTCTACTGCAAGTTGCACCTGTTTTATATTGCAAGTTCAAGAGTTCATTCCATTCATCTTTTCCAGTATTACTTCCATCATTGGAAGGCACAAATTTAAACTTACTCATTAAAAAACAAGGGTGAGAGCAGGCAAGAAATTCTGAAAGTTGCTGACACTGCTACAAGAAGACATTACAACTACCAAAACACAGAGTCAAATATGGGGCATTTCCATGCTCTTCCTATGTGATTTTCTTTCATTACTACCACAACTACAATTCTTAAACTGCAGAAGATACACTTGCCATCTGTTTTGCATCATCAGCAGACAAACTATTTGCAGTTTGTGATAACTGCTTTAAGATCTGCATCTCAAAATGCTTTTAACACCACATTTTATAGCTAATGTAACCTCCTCAAAAGTCTGCTGGGGAGTATTTCATTGTTCATGTTCATCTTTGATAATGAACTAATAAATTTGAGGACTACAAAAAGTCAAATAAAACCCTTCAAATAACCATGCTAAGAGATCAGTTATCTCACAACAAGGCAATAGAAGCTAAAGACAGAAACTTTACCCAATCACTAAAAATTGTGACATTTAGCATTTCAATTTTCTCTGGAAGAGCAGATCAGCATTTCTGACTGAAAAAAGTCAAGAGAAATCATCTGCACCTGCATATAAGCTCAAAGCTGAAGTCAGCATCAGACTGATACTCCCCATCCTGCAGTCAAATACAGTCAGACACACATAAGGCTGCAGTACATGACCTCCCCTGAGAAAAAAATTTGTGTAGGGTATCTCCACAGAGATCAAAGGAGCGAACACCAGATACGCAAGACTAACTCTTACTCCTCTTCCGCTCCTGCCCTGCTCCTTGGCTGCTAGCCCAGTGATATTTACCTAACCTTTAGAAGCCTCACTGGGAAGCTCACTTGTGTCAGCCTATTCTCACAAAAAAAAAAAAAAAAAAAAAAAATTAAGG
>VXAX01003964.1:549488-632457 GCA_013399835.1 Leptocoma aspasia
AAATATTAGGTCATCAAAAAACTAGCAAGATGTGGGGTTGGGGGGGGGGGGGTATTTCTTATTTTATGCATTAATTCAGTGAAGCTAAGAGCCTGGCTGGCCCTACAGTCTGATACATCACTGGCTCAGTGCCTGCATACTCACTGTTGGAGCCAAGGTACCAGACAACTTCGCCGTGTGTTCTGTTCCATAATAAGGCACCTACAGAACTCACAAGGGCCATTACCAGGAGAATACAGAACAAAACCAGGATCTGCATGTTGGTCACTTTCTCCACATTTGATCTCTTCAGAGGTGCTTTGGTTGAATTCTGAACAGCAGCAGGGGAAAAAAAAAAAAACAAAGAAAGAACCTGGCAATGGCTTTTACAAGAGAAAAATGCAGAAGCAAACCCAGTCTTTACTTTCAGAGTTCATTAGAACACCTGCTGTCCATCTCAATGATGGTCAGCAGCAGTGATCAACATGTACATGTTGCTGGTCCCACCAGACACTCCATGACATTAAGGCAATACAGGACTGCTGTTTTAATCTAATTATCTCCACAATTATTACTATGTCTTCAGCTGTTAAGCCTCAGTCTTAAGTGCCATCCAGCTACCAGATAAATTAAGATCAAAGTTAGTTCTCCTTACATATTGAACTGCTTTCACTTCAGTGTGTGTTTGCACATGTGCACATACAAACTAGAGTACAATGGACCCTTGTATTCCTCAAGACCTCCAAGCCTTCAACAACTATAATGAGTCAAACCATTTCATAAAATCAAGTCATTGACAACGAGAATACAGGAAAGATGACTAACCTCTACCAAAACATACCCTAAACCCCCCTAAAACCTTTACCTGCATGAGTTTTGTATCGTGTCCTGTATACACAACAATACCCAGGACCCACTGAGTGTTTCTCAGCTGTGCACCTCTCAGCAAGATCTGGTCTGGACCAACAGGAACTGGGCTGCAAAGGAAGAAGTTCATGGATCTTTCAGTTCTTGGTAACACTTTAAAGAAGATAGTTCTACTTCCAGCCTCACTCCCCAGTTAATAATAAAAACAACCCCAAACAACAAGAGGAGAACAATATAACAGCAATACAATTGTCCACACAACTGAAGAAAGCACTGAAACCTCTAAGTCTAATTCCTGCTAAAGCATAGTAGGGCAAAGCTGCTCCAGTTATCTTAAACTTGAGAACTTATATGGCAGCCATAAATAAGTCTATTTTGCACTTGACCTTGGCTAGTATATTCTCTCTCACATCAAGGACAGAAAAGCATCAAACTTGCAAAGAGACCATCCATTTCAAGGACACTACACCACATACACCATTAAACCAGCATTTGAGCAAGCCTGTATTAACCACATGACTTCGTGGTTAACCAATGCAAGTGATCATCTGCTATTCTTGCACCAAGCTGCCTAAGGAATATACATTTGGTGAAGGAAAACAGGTACAGCCAAATAAAACATGTATGTTCCTACCAACCTGCCACAATCTGTGAATCTGAGTACTAGAACTACATACTTTTCTTTCAAGAGTTGTAGAAATCGAAGACAAAGCCTGGGATCACTGTTTTCTACAAACCTGATGTTGGTGCAGCCTTGGCTGTTATTGAAAGGGAAAGGTTTCCATTTCCTCTGTGTATCTTGTCTAACAAGAAGGCCCTAAAAACCCTAACCATTTCCTTGAGTCCTTCCCCTTAGATGTAGCTTTTAATAAAATATCACCATTAATTACAAAGAAATCAATAGTCCCGTAACAAGCAGAAGGGTCCATATGAAGACAGAACTATGTTATCTTATACTGGCAGATGCTCTGATTAATAAATATTAATTATTACCCTCCTCTTCCCCAGCAAAAACACACATGTGCTCAGAGTTACAGACTAAAAGAACAGAGGAAACATTTTTCCTAACCAAAGGAATTCACGGCTTTGTTGTCAATACCTTTGACCATCTAAGCGCAAGTTTCCAGTGAAGTCATACAGATGGCGGTTGGGTCCTTCACATTCTATCCTCCCAGACACTTTCATCAATTCTTCCCTAGATTGTAGACTAGCAGTTTGAGACAGACCCTGCACAGAACAATTCAAAGGATATTCATGACAAAAACTGTTATTAGAAGGCAACCTAGGAAAATGGTGCTTCCTTTTAACATCTACAAACCAAAACGTAATTAAATCTGTGGAGGTTTGTTAGTCAGGGTCCTGTTTTGCTCTGGTGGAGCTTTTTTTGTTGTTGCTTTTCTGGGGTTGGCTTGTGTTATGTTTTGGGGTTTTCTTTTTTTATTTGATACTCAATACCTCTTTCCTGCAAGGAAGACTCATTATGGAAACATATGAGCCTACTAACAAGACTGAAACTCTCTACACAGGCATTTACATTAACCTACATGATCTCTCTTTAACCAAGAGGAAAAGTAACATCTACAAAACATGGAGCTGGATACATGCAGGAGAAGTAGGGGAACAGCAGTATAAACAGGCCTGGCTTTTTTCTCCAAGTATAGCTGCACCGATGTGTTACGGCTGCTAAATATGGCCATTCTTAAGTGCAGTCTCTCTTGGGCCACTGCAGCCAATATGCTCTCATCCTGCTTAAGGTTAATGATCAGCCCATCACGCAACTGCAACCTGAAGTATTGGTACTCCACATCTGAGCACATGCACAGCACCTCACTGCCTTTCAATTAAAAGAGGAATCCATTCTGTGGTTTTTTTGCCAGAATTTGACTGCTGCACGGCAAGCCAAAGCAAAGCCGTATTTTTGTATTTTAACCATGTCCTGAAGCAAATAAAATTTTACAAGAGCTCAAGATCTGATTTAGCAATGTGGTCTGGAACAGTAAATCATGTTTCTACAAATGTAGTAAAGAACAAGCAAACATAACTTTTAAAAAACAAATTATCTGTGTTTCAAAATCCTAATCTAAATACTTTTTTAATGAAAGAAGTGAAAGATTCTTAACTATTTCTAAACACAATAATCAACAGTACTTCTTTAACAAAACTAGAAAGATCCAAATAAATTCTTCTGCTTACCACAAAAAGATAACAAATTAACTTATACATATAAAGATACTTTTCAGCTTCTGCCTCTGCATAATGCTCATAAAATAGTACTTGTGACAGGAGAAACTGCAACTCTCATCACAAGCATAGCTGATATTTTTTTTTTATGTACAGCACTTAAATTCCACTGATTAGACCTTCAGCAAAAGACATCCAAGGTCTGTTTGATTTGTTTCTCTGGGCTTAAAATACTTGCTTCAGGTTAGTTCCTTACACTTGCACTTGATGCATTACTGCTTGGGTACGTATCTGTTGAAAAGGCAAATTACAGCCACTTGGAGAGAGATGCTTTGTAAAAAAGCAACAAAAAAAGCACTTGTAATGTTGCCGCAAAAGCTAGATACTGCTTCATAACTAATATTAAATACCTAAAAGAAAAAAAATATTAAATTCAGTTTGTTTTACCTGTCGTATTTTAAGATTCGTCTCCCCATCGAGATTAGCTGTTTCAATATAGCACATGGCTTGTGGTTCACTGTAAGGAGTGTAAGATTCTCAATATTAAAACTCAGTACTTTTCTGTACACTACTTTTGCACTAATATAGTCCAGAACAGACTTCTTCAATTCACTGCAGAAGACAGAAAACCATACTGCTGGTATACAACCATGAAAGCTGAAAGTACACATTTAACAGAGATGTCTTTGGATATGGTCATAAAACAAACTACAGAGAAAGACAAGTCTAAATCAAAGATTAGTAAGAATTTAACAAGTCATGATAAACTTAGATGCCTGAAGTGGATTATTTGGAATTACGATCCATTAAATTGCTTCTGATTGCAAGCGCTATGCATGAAATAGCAAGTATTGAACAGAATAAAAAGGAGGTATGTTTGGATGAAGACAGTAATGCTCTCTGCTCTTGAATTCTGTCTGTGAACTGAACACAGAAAATCATGTCTGCAAGGTCACCTTAAAGTTGAGGGCCTACAGGAAGTACATCCAAAGTCATAAACAGCTTTTATTCGAGCATGAGAAAAAGGTGCATTAGGATTGAGGGCTGTAACCCACATCTTCCAGATATGTTTCTGCCCTTACCAACAGCAACAAAAATCTTCCTCCTATAACTGAATTTTCTATTAGTCAAGCTGTGACCTACATCTGACAGAGGAGCTCTGCATAGGTAGCACCTGCGATAAGGAAGGGTACTTTTACCAGATCTTTTCCTGACATAAAACTCAAGATTCAAAACCTCTGTATGGCACCACCAAAACAATTTTTCTGCCAATTGTCTTCTGAAGCTGCTAAGAAATATCAAGTTTCCCATCTGGATTCAAGCAAGTGCTTCTTCAGTGTGTCACTTCTCATACTCTTGATAAATGGCTGTTTTTTTCCAAAGTAACCAATTGCTCTAACAGCAAGTGTACTCAATCAGCAGAAAAGTCAGTAATAAAGGCTCCTTAGGACAACAATAATTAAGAAATGGACAGGTACATTTATAACACAGTAAGAAGCTAGATTATTCTCTCCAATTAATTTTGTTTTGAAAAGAAATAAGGTTGAGCCTATTCTTTGTCTCCTCCTACATAGGCAATTTGAATCTGAACCCAAGAAAGACACTGATTAGAGTCCCGCTTGATTCCAATTTTACCTCTGTCAAACACCTTATCTACTACAATTGAAGTGGTTAGCTCAGGAGGGAGACCTTTTGCAAAACAATTCCTCTAATTTCCACAGAAATGGTATGAACTGTGGAAATGAGAAGTGTGTATGTGTTTCCATGCAAAGATGTGTTTGAATTAAAATACTTTTCCTTCATATTAATTCTTTCTTTATGTAAAATCTGATGTCACGTTTTTGCTGTACAGGAAAAGAAGAGTCAAGATAAAAACAACTGTCGATTTTACCTCTGACAATCACCTCAGACACAGAAAATCAACATATACAAGCAAAAGAACCCACCCTCTTCAGAACATGCAGAGCTTTCTGGTGAACTGAGGACACTTAGTATTGACATTTAAAGGAATCATGGGAATTATACCAATTATAAAGCAGAACTGCCATAGAAATTGCTATTTATTTCAAGCAAAGCTTCTCCCAGATCAACATGCTTTGGGTTAAATTCTCTAATTATTATGTGGTTATCAATGACAGCAGGTTAGTAGAATAATGCAGAACAAAAAGCTGGCCCACACAGTTAAGAAATAAGTCAGAAGGGATTTTTAGTATAATACATTAGAGAAGTTCTTAAGTAAAATATTCTTTAATGCTGAAACAGAAAATTATTGATGTCCAAGTTCAGTCTAACTGCATATTAAGTTGACAACCACTTATTTAAGGTTTGGTGCTTGTTTTGAAAAATACAATGCTGCATACCATGGAATGAAGGTACCTCTGTCCTTCATCATGTGGTAATTCAAAAAGACTGAGCTTCTGCATATAGCTTAGAAAAAATTGAAACCTCCCAGAAACGCCACAGACAAGAAGGATGGAACAGAAAATACAAGAACTTGAAAAACAAGTTCCCTTAAAAGTTGGATCATGTAAGAGAACTACAACCTAGAGACCAGAGCAATCTGCAGTCACTGTTGAAAAGCACACACACAGGAGGGAATTATGGAGGTGTTGTAAGGTTTGGCTATTAGAAGCATGTTTAAGAACAGGAGCTGTGCTGTTGTCTCTTGTTTATACCACATCTGTCTAAGCAAACTGTGGTCTTGATTTGTCCTCAAGTTGCTCTACACAATCTAGAACCTAGACTAGCAGTCAAGTACGACTCAAATTCTGTTAGGAACTATGAGACCTCAACAAATGAGAGGGCTGGGCAACCACCAACCATATGAAGTTTAACAAAGGCAAGTGCTGGATTCTCCACCTGGGACAAGGCAACCCTGGATGTGTGTACAGATTGGAGAATGGGATGAGGAAGAACAGTCCCACAAAAAGGGACCTGGGAGTCCTGGTCAATGGCAAGTTCAACATGAGTCAGCAATGGCCTAGCAGCCAGGACAGCGTGTCCTGGGTGTGTCCTGGGGGGCATCAGGAAGTTGTCCCATATTTGAAACTAAACCAAGAAGGACGCCACAGGCTACATGCTAGAGATGGGCCATACATGTGTTGTATCCAAGAGAAGTAGTGAACAACTTATGTCCAAAAGCTATTTTGTTGTTTGATGCCAACAGAGCTAGCCTTTAAGATTTACTACTTGAAAGAGAATCTTCCTGGGGGAGTGCAGGAAAATATGCTGAATACTCAGTGGAATTAATTGGAAGAAAACTTAAGCTGCCTTATTTAAGTGGAGGGATTCTTGGAAAGCCATAGAAGCACTAACTGCATGAAGCTTGTGTTAAGGAGCTTCAGTCTTCCAACAAACTCATCGAGTATTATGCACCTGCAATTCATAAAGTAAAGTCATGAAAACACCTTGTTTTAGAAGAGCCTATCTACAATGATACATGAATCACAAAGCCTAGTAAAGCAATGTTTTGTCATGGTTGAAATTTAATTTTAGATGTGGAATAGAATTAGTGCTATCTGATGTCTGGTTTCATTAACAGCAAATACAGAGATTCAAGTCCTCTGTGCCTCAGTTCATCAGACACATCACTTCCACACCCATTCAGGATACCTGGTAGATATTATGATCATGTCTGCTGGAAGATGTTGCCCATTGGTGACCTTCACAATATCGCCTACTGCTACCTGTGGTGGTCAGGAGTACAGTAGCATGGAAGAGAAAAACAAACAGTTCGCTTGTCTGGAATGTTAGTTTGTTATTTTCTTTCACCCAGTCAGAAGAATAGCATCATGCACAGAACAGCTAGAGACAGTGTTTCTTAAAGTCAGAGTACTTTTCACTGCAAGTTTGGAAATATCAAAGCCTTCCCTTTTCTGAATGCAAAGTAGACAACTCTACAGAGAAAAAAGGCAGATATACACAATTAGAAATTGCCAACTTCTGTGGCTTATATTAAATCAAAATGACTTTTTTCTATAATTCTGCCATTATCCAAATTCAGGGGCTTTCTTTAGTCTTATTTTTTTCCCTAGTAAAAAATTTACCTTTAAACCTTGCCTTCATTAAGTATCAAGAGTCTTCTTCTATTCCTTACCTACCAAATCATCACTACCATTTTCCCTTAATTCTCCTTAGATGTGCTGCTTGTACTAGTCGCTAGCTAGTAGTATCATCTCTATGGATCCATCATGTTCTTCTCTGAGATATGCAGAGTTCTGAATCCTGGAATACTTGGTCTCCTCCTGCACAGGCCGAAGACTTTCCAGTACCTTGAGTCAGTCACACATGCATGGGACTTTCATTCCAAAAAGAGTCCAGTAGCACTCTCAAAACAGTAAACCAGGTTTGCCCGATAAGCATGAGGCTGCTTAATGCCAAAGCAGCACTGAGAGTCTGAAATGGGCTTAAAATACTTTTAATATATTAATTTATAAAAATGGAAACAGATGGTATGTTTGAACAAGCAGATCCATTAGTTTTACTCAGATACTACTAAAAATAAATTC
Source organism: Leptocoma aspasia (assembly GCA_013399835.1). Taxonomy (NCBI): domain Eukaryota; kingdom Metazoa; phylum Chordata; class Aves; order Passeriformes; family Nectariniidae; genus Leptocoma; species Leptocoma aspasia. The sequence goes on from VXAX01003964.1 coordinate 557,024, forward strand.
CCTACCACTTTCAGCACAAAACAAAAAAAAAAGGTCAGAAGCCTGCCTTAAAGTGAGTAAGGTGGATAATACAGAACTGTTATTCCTTAACAATAAATGCAAGCCTGGACGACATGCAGTTACAGACACAGGTCAATTCAAGAAGTGCCTAAGGGTATAAAAAAACCTAGATTCCAGACTCAAACTTTCAATTCACTGTCCTTTCTACAAAAATAGGACTTGGAACAGCATAAACAGGAACCAACATTAGCCATCAGAATCCCTGGCAATCTTCAGCTTCTACTATGGCCTAACACATGAGCAGGATTGCTTTTACGTGTCTTGAGACTGATCTCATTCCTCAGAGGTTTTAAAAGGGTGTACTTTTTTCTCAATTACTAGATAAGAGGGCTAATTTTATCCTTTGAAAGGCATTAAGAGCCACAACTAGATCAATACATCCTAAGGCATTTCAGCAACTTCCAGGTCTTAGAAATAAAGCTCACCAGACCCCAGCCAAGGGCCTCACAGAACATGGGTCCCAAGTGCCTCAGGTAGCAGCAGGGCTTGTGTTTCCTACTTGAGCAAGCAGCTTAGTAATTAGTCTCAAAGCCCAGGGACTTTTCAGCACAGGCAGCAAAGTAAGTCTCTGTTAGACTTGCAGGGGAGGTACAGCATTGCAGTGAAAATTACTCTTCTAGGCAGACTAAAAACAAAATACTGTTTACAGTTTACCTATTAACTGCACAAGATAAAACACAACAGTCCATTAGCATTTGACTGTAACACAGCACCAGGATATAAAAATGGGAACTCAGGTGCCTTGCTCAGGGCAATTTTGACTCCTGAAACAGAAAGGATCCCTCCCATGCCCCCACCCCAAGTAAGACAGAATTCTCATGTAGTATACATTAATTCTAAGCCTCCTAATTAATTCTGGCAAGAGTAACTCTTGAACACTTGCTTTCCCTCCCTCCCATCCTCATGTTTTATTTACCTCTTTCCACATAATGTTCTGCCACATCCCATTTCTTAGAACTGGAAAGAAAGCTTAAAGTTAGATTACAAAATAAATAGTCATAATTGAGACAAATTTCAAAACTTTCAAAATTCAACTGTATCAGCAGTAGCAAACACAATAGGAACCAATACAAAAATCAGCAATGTATTTTTCAGAAGCTGGAACTTCTTTTGTTCACAGATGTGGGCATGTGAATCCAAGAAAGAGGAAGAATCTGCCCTTCATATTTATATAATTTTGATCACCTGCCAGACAACAGTTGGTGGCCTGATTTCTTCATGGTATCACTTCATACTAACATGCAGATGGGCAGCATTGTTTCCTGTTTTGGAAATGACCTTCCTTAAAACAAAAGGCATTACTGCCCACTGTCAATCAGTATCAGGAAGCACCCTTACTCTGTGTATGATTTACCACAAAATTTTCACTTCTCATATTTTTCCTTGCATTTTATTCATAATATTTTGACTCTGGCACATCCAACTTCACTACCATTACCCATGCCCCATATAAATCTGAGTCTTAACTGCCAAGCAGGCTCAAAGCCCTACCAAAAAGCAAGAATCAACTTCCACAGAAGGAGAATCCTTACTGCTGAAGTTCACATTGGAACAAGAAAAAGAAAACAAGGTACTACACCAGACCTCAGTTTCTGTAGGGCTCCAGTTCTACACTGCCATCTTAACACACCACTAGTCATTTACCCTACAGCATTCCTTTCCACCCATGCACCTCCTCTAGGTGATTCTACACATACTTAATACTACTCCAGCCAAAACAGTAAGGTCAAATACACCCAGTTACTTCTGAGTAACCCAGTCCAGTCCAGGTCCAAGCACAGCAAGTTCACCTTCATTGAAACCAGCTGCAGCCAGTTTTTGAAGGTGTTCAAAAAGTGCAGCGTGCAACAGATCAGAGTTGAAGAGTTGAGTCCCCTACTTTGAATATGAGCAATCTGAAAATAATACCACACTCTCAGAAAAAAATTCTGCTGAATACAGTCTTGACCATCCTACTCAGGACAGGCCACTCCACAAACAGGAATGCAAGACTTGTCAGAATAGATGAAGCACAAGAAACCAGTCTCCTGACTCCTGTTCTCAGGCCACACACATTGTAGCACTGAAACCTTGTCTTTAATACTGTAGTGAATGGACTGCAGTGAACTAAACTATTTAACAAAAAATGGGTGGGCAGCAACAGAAGCCCTGCCAGTGATGTGTCTAAAACCAGCAGAGTTTTCAAACAAACAAGTACAGCAGTTTAGGGCAAGAACAGTTTTGGTGCACCCCTTCCATCCCCCACATACACTGTTCTTGAACTGAGCTCTGCTTAGTTCAGAACTCAGAAGGCTTGAATCCACAATTTCAAGGGGAAAGCCAAATACCTGTGGCCTTAACTCAAAACTCAAACCTTCAGAGGAATTGCAACACTCAGCATCTCTCCTGCCATGGTTTAGACAGCTCCCTATTCCACCAGAATGTTTTGGAGATGCTTCAGTAAATATTCTGTTTACATTGTTGTATGCTCACACACAAAAGTATTTTGCAGCATTATGTGCTACAGACTTGGTCTAATAGACAATTTACTTCAGAAAACAATTTCACTTGCAATGCTTATTGAAATCAATTTAGCGATGAAAATTAAGTAGCCAAGCAAATTACTGAAGCTATTTTCTTACTGTTCTATTACTGAACTATTTCCTTTTAAACTCATAATCCCACAGTCTAAAGAGAAAGCTTCCATTAGACATAAAGCAGTTCAGAAATGTTGGGGCTGCAATTTCACACCTCCTACTCTGCTTAACCCAGTTTTATAGGAGTACTCCAAAGGACAGAAAAGGACATGTCTTCTCTAGAATATTTATAGTAGGGTAAAATTGATGAATTATTCGTTGTCAAAAGGTACTTGGTTAAAGTAACAAATGACAAGTACCTAAAAAGACTGATTCAACTCAAAAAGACAGTTTCCATATAAAACTTCTATCTAGGGCTTTCCAAGACCAAAACCCAGTTCTTGATCTGGGACTTAATGCTGTTATGCCCACCCAGCCACACGGGGCATTTGAAGTGAGGCTCCTGAAGGGCAAGCATCTCCCCTCAGTCTTGTTCCAGAGTTTGCTGGCCCAGTGATTGTCTAATATTTGAGCTCATCCCATGCAATATTAAATGCTCATTACTTATTCTATTATTTGACAATGGGAGGATCAATACATCAGAACAATTATTACTGAGCTCTCTGTAACTATGCAATATGCTGCTCAGGGGCTTCACTTAGAATTATATGGAGTCTGGTCCCTAGATTTAATGTCATCACCACAGCCATCATGTGAAGCCATCCAAGACAAAACACTGGCTCAGAGCCTAAACACATTCCACCTCCTAATGCAGATGTTCAGTGCTCACCTGGGGCAGAACTTCAATTTTAGTTTGCTCCAAAGGGAATTTAATTCCTACATACCAAAGCCACTCTGCAAAGCAAACTGATGTCTTCTATGATAAATGTAATACAGGAAAGGCACTTTGAAGATACACTACTGCTCTAAAAAACTGAGCAAGATAAATGCAAAGCCTACATGACTGCTGCTGCAGTAAGCAACCAGCCATTGCAGGCAGTGGAGTTCAGGACACAGCCAAGCAGACAGCAGGCATCTGCTTCTCAAGTGAGCTCAAATGCTCTCCACACTGAATGCATTGATTAGACACCACTCAGCTATAACAGCAACCTAAAGGCATACAGAGAACCTAAATTTATTTCATCTTAATCCCACTCTGAACCCAAGTTATCTTTTCATTCTGGTAATACGTGTCTCAAGAATAAGCCTCTTTAGCCTTCCTCTTAAGAAGTAGGAGGATACAGCTTTAAGTATCAGATTGAAAATTTATTTAGAGTATTCAAAGGTAAAAAATAAAATCTGAACTCAAATAAATTTTCAAGGGCTAAGTTCCACCTGGCTCCATTAGAACACCTTGTATTCTTCAAGGTTGTCTCTCCACAATTACTGTGACAAACATCCCTTGAAGTGTTTGTTGGCACACGTTCTCTACCTACAAATGAATTATAACTGCCTCTGCGACCTCTGAAAGGGCCATCTTTCATATTATCTATAACAAATCCTGTTGTGCCACAGTCACTTAATTGCCAATTGCTTATGACTAACACAGTGTTCTTGCACTCAAAACATCTTCCCAGATTCTGGTAGAGACATGACCTAGGAGAACTGATAAAGCAATGCCTTTTGATGGGTATTAATACACAATCTTAATGATCAACCCAAATTTTTAAGCACCAAACTCAGTGAAAAAGACAGCCATAATGTCAGCAGGACTATCTGAAGCATGAATCTAGCAGGTTGCTCACTTCCCCATGTTCCTTTAAGTGTTCCTCTAGTTTTCTGACACTTCAGGTACTTGTGCTTGGGAGCAAGGGGCTCTTCTCAGAGCTCAAGTACCTGTGTTCCCATTTCACCTGCACATTTGCACAGAGGAGCAGAAGTGGAGCTGTCCAAAATGGAAACATGGAGCTGCCTTGCCCATGGCACAAGACAATCACAGGCTGGCCATTGACAAGCTCTTCCTACTTTCTCCAAAGTTTTTCAGTTAAGGGAGGTGAAGAAAAAGACAGTGATGTCTTCAGGCATACAGTGACAAGTACTGTCCATACCTTAGGGATACATGTAGGCATTCAGTGGCTATCAGTGTTAAATTCTCTTTCAGTGACACTTCAGAAAAGCGAAGCTAAAAAAATCCCCCAACTTACTATATTTAAAGAGTAGCAGCATTTACAAAAATTACTTTAAATTCTTCTGACAGCAGCTTTTAACATTTCAGGGGGGTCTTGGCTTTTTGAGTTCTGGATGTTTTGGTGTTGGATTTGGTGTTAGAATAAATAGGATAGAGTTTGGTAGGGAAAAAATTGGTTTTCTTGGAGGAGCTGAGAACTATGTAACTTTGGACAACCTTGAAATTACATGAACTTATAAATTCCAGTAATCCTCCCAAAGCCTTAAGTGTCAGACCATCAATCACCAGTCTGAAACCTTCAGCAAAGTAAAATCCTAAATTACTAAATTACTGGTAAGTACCAAGTGCACAACATATGCATTCCTCAGCATCACGACAATTAAAGCAATAGAACTGTTCAAAAGTAAGCACTGACTATTTGCATTTTAAATACTTACAGACTGTTTAGTCTTACCTACTGTTTTCTTTTTATTCACTGCACTGTCTGCCTTATGCCTTTTCTGTAAGGAAAGAAAACATTTCATTACACCTCATTACACTTCATCACAAATTCCAGAACCATTAGAGCTAAAAATACGACAAACTGCAAGATGATACACTGGGTCCTTTTTGCCTTTATGGGGTTTTTTTTGTTGTTGTTGTTTTTTTTTTTTTTTTAAGTCACAGATCATCTAAATCCAAATGGTTTGTAAAAGAATATAAAGAGTATAATTATAAACTTCAAAGTGAAAGTACCCATGTTGGAAGTCAGACTCAAACCTTTATCAGTGATAAAAAAAAAAGTCTCCAAAGCTGGGTTTTTTGAATAAAAACAAAAGGAACAATAAGGACCATGATATTTAGATGGCAGATGTACCATAAATTCCATGTGCTGTTGTTCAGACTGATATCCAAATGGTTTCACTCATCAGTACTTTGCAAAGCAGAAAGACCTCATTCTGGTGTAAAGTATACAAGCAAGCTAGAGCCGATTTTCTCCAAAACAGTCTTCTCTGTCCTTAAGTTGCTTGCCTCCCCCCAGCCGCCGTTTTCAAGACCATCTAAAAAGGCCACATATTTGTCAGGACTCTACAATGTCTCTCTAATAAAAGTATTAATAAGCAAGTTTGAAGAGGGAGAAACAAATGTCCTGATCTCTACTGTTTGCTTGTTCACCAGCTATGATGAAAATACTTATTTATTTCAGTGTATTTTCAGTATTTATTACAGAAATTCAAGTTAAGCACTTTGAAAGTCAAAACAATATTTTGCTGCCGTTGAGCAATGACTCAAGAGACTTCAGAGATGCATGGCTTTATGGCATTTTATAGCTTTTGAGACATTTGGTCTTTAGCACAGCCTTCCCCATAATCATACTCACATAGTCTTCTATGATTTCTTTGATGCCAGCAACTGTTAAAATAAATAGCAATGGCACCAAGGTGGTATATCTTCCTGTTGGAGAGACATCTGGAATTTGCTGTGAACAGAGGGAAATACAGACCCATTTTCTATTTGTATTTAAATGTATTTAGATTTAAAATCTAAAACTAGAAATTTAATTTCTAGTACACTTATAATTTTATGCAAAGCTCTCAGAAGAGAGAACACAAAGTTCTCTGATTTACTGTGTGATTTGTGCCTCACAGATATGCCATTTCAGTGGGCAAACTAGCCTACAGTCTAAGTAGGGTTGAAGAGACAATAACAAAGTTACAACTGTTGTTGTACATGCCTTTTATTCTATTTCTCTTCTCTCTACAGGAAAATTATACAAGTTATATAGTTTACATGGAAGCAGTGGTAACCTGGACTAACCAAGCACAAGTTTCACAAGAAAGTCACACATTCTTTTCTCACAATGGTCAATAGCTCCATGTTTTATGAAACCACTGATTTTTACTTATTAAGAATGAAAGAGGCTTGACTATACAAACCACATTGAAAGAAGTCTCTAAGCTGCCTTCCAATTTCAATTAGCAACTATATACCCTATTAATATTACTATTAAACTAACTTTAAGAATTGCTTTGCAGTTAAGCATAACAACAGAAATAACTTTTACTGCATTACCATTTCATTTTATAAACAAGACAAGGCAATAAAACAATACCTGCAGTAAGGCAATGAAGAGGAAGAATGCATTTGCAGCTTTTCTTATCTGCTCATACAGGAATCGAGGTAGAAATGTCACCACGCTATACTTGGCTGTGCTGCAGGGTAGAAGATTGCCATCTTAGTACTTCATCAGAATATCAGGTGAGGATCATGACCAAAAGGTCTAAAAGCCAGTGTTAGAAAGCAGTTCAAAGATAATAAAGACATATTTAGAATATGCAGGAAGTAGTTGCTTTGGTTATGATAAGGAGCTGTACCAAACAGAAGAGGTATCACAACGATCTGTTATTGAATGAACTATCAGACAATTTGCCATCCATCCAAACTTCAGCACTGAGAACAGGCAAGCTTTCATTTCAGTTCCAAGCGCTTGATCAGGAGCTTACTTCTCATCAAAACACGGAATTTAAATGTTGGGGGAGGCAGAGTTGAATGACAGAAATTAGAAATTTTGCAACACATTTTTAAAATGTCTCATTTCCTACTTCAGAACGACTTACGCTCAGCTATGAATAATCCTCCAGATCAATACATACCTTTTCAGATTCATGTTTTTCAGCTTTTTTCCTATCTTATAAATACGGTAAGTAACACATATATAACTGAATTATAACCACTATTTCTTCTGTCTTAAAGCAAAAACATACTACACTAACTAGCGTTAATCACCTATGTAATTTCTTGTCATCTTCACATCAAATCCATAATGGGCATGAGTACAAGTTCAGGAAACAAGCGTCAAAGTTGACAGGATCGTTTAACCACTAGCACAGAACCTTCACCTACTGAACTACTGGCCATCAGCATGAGTTGGAGTTCTAACAACTGAGCACCTGCAGGTCAGTATGCCTTGCAAAGGCCCAACAAGCAATGGCAGGAATTTTGAGGCATCTTTTTTTTTTTTTTTTGGGTGCTGTGGTTTTGGCTTCATTTTGAGTTTTGTTTTTTGGTTTTTTGGGGGGTTTTTTTGTGTATTGTTCTGGTTTAGGTTGGTTTTTTTTTAACAAGTGTTGTGTTTCCAAGGAACTGAGATACTTGGCTTTTCCGAAAAAAAAAAAGAAAAATTGTTTCCTAATTCCTGTTTTACTGATGTTTCCTAGCAGTGCCAAGACCACCTCTCCATTAAGTCTCTCTCCCACCAAAAAGCCTTCCAGATCAACTGAAATGCACAGCATTGCTGTTCAGAAATCATAAAGGACTAGGATAATCAAATGCTTTAGCTACATGATCTGCCTTTCATAACAGGCTGCTTCTATCCATCAAACTCTTACTACCTTGATCCACAAGCAGCTGAGTTCAGTGGGGTTCCCTTACTCTGCATGGAAAATGGTTAGAGAACTACATTTTCCACATTATTGCTTTAACCACCTCTGTTTCCTTCTTACCTGCCCCATCCCCAGCTCCAAGCCATCTAACCAGACACTGCTGCATCTTTCAAAATCAAACAGTAACTAGATGTAACAAGGCACAGTTTGTTTTAAAAGGCTCTGTTTTGAACCCTAAAGAAAAATTAGTGGGGCAAGTTAAAAAAAAAAGACTAATTAAAAACCAATTAAGATACATCTTATCTTAGGAACTTGCCTTGTTTCCTCTTCAAGCAACTACAAATCCCTTTCTATTGCTACTACTGCTTACCAGAATCAAGTATTTAAATACTCAACATAATATTTCACAGAAATTTCAAGTGGTTGGACTTAATAATGGTCCATATCTACTAAGCCAAATGAGTGAAATCATGCATCCAGGTTTAAAGCAAGTCCAGTTCTTATATAAATAAAGTGACTTCTTTCAAATGCTGTTAATTCCTTCCAGCTATAAGTATTTCTTTTTTGTTTTAAGCCACATTTGCTTGGTCTCATGTGTAATAACCTTCCTTTAATACAGACCATAATTAAATACACATCTCAGAATTACCGTGTGACTCAAAAAATATGGGTTAATCAAGTTCACAGTTTAGACCCAGAAGCAACATCTTCGAGCAGCACTAATTAGACATCAAGCAATGGCAGATTTTGTATCAGAATAGTATTCCTCTAGGTATCACATTGCTATGATTATAAGAACACAAGAATTTGACTGCAACCAAGCTGAAACATTTATTAACACCATTCTACCACCTACCAAGTTCACAGCTAGCTGGCTCTAACATGGTTCTTACTCTAACAATTACGTTAATACCAACACAATAAGGCTCTTTTGATAGGGGTTTGTACATACTAAGTCACTCAATGTTTTCTGTTGCTTAAGTAACTTGACAGATGCCCACATAAAATGGGTACAGCTCTAATTAGAGGCAGGCACAGTCAGCTGTTACCATACAGGCCAGGAACAGCAACCACAAGTATGAATAAAAAGCAGATACACGTTCTCTTTAAAAAAGAGAACTTCTTACAGAAACCTAACTAGCAGTCTAAGCTGGGCAGGAGCATTCAATTGATTTGGCTCTGATTCTTTAAATTATAAATAAAATACTTATTTTTAAATAACAAAAAGCTCTTGTGCTCCCTCCTGACAGATAGATGTGTTACAACTTCAGGATAATCAAAGCTCAGGAAAGTTAAAATCTACAGATGAACAGGTATAAACTTCCATCAGCTCACTCATGGCACAGTTTCGGTCACTAAAAATAACTGGCAGGTTAGTTCTCTGACCAGCCCCAATCAGAGCCATGCTAACTCAGAGAATACGAGGTCTGCAGCTCACAGAACAGGTTGAGGCAGGTAGAGGAGGGAAGCACAAGGAGGAGAACAATCAACAAACTGGTTTCTCCTAAAGCAACAGCTGTCACCTATACAAATCTCGCTTAACTACTCAAGTTTAAATGTTGAACAGGTGTGCAAACATTAGAAGAGATGTCTCCTCTACACCTGCAAGTTAGTTCACGTAAGTCATGTTTCAAGTTACACCACTGTGCAAGACAGGAGGAACAATACCAAACCCCGTTAAACAAATGAATTTGGATACACCTGACTACAGCTGGCTCTGGCCCCACTGTTTCTCGGGCAGTGCAGAGATTTTTTTGAAAGTAATCACTGTATAATTTGCACAAGGTTGGTGTCGTTCACATACTTTAACTCATTACCATATTACTAAAGTACCAAGGATTACCTAGTAATTTTAATAACAGTCAAAAGAAAAGTAGCAAACAATGCACTGAGAAATTCAGTAGCAGTTCTCCAGTATAGTTCCTCTATTTATTCATAGGTAACTTTTGCCTCTTTCCCTGTTTCCCAAAAACATTTTATAAAGTCAGGTTTTACTTTACTGACTAATGGTTGAAGAGGCAAAAGCTCTCAGTAATAGAGGCAGAGCAGTTACATCCTTGAGACACATGTGTGTCCTGGCAATATGCAGCTGAACACAGCCTGCACTTTTCCAGTCAGCCATCTAAAGCACTTCCACTTCCTTCGGAATGGCAACTCTGAGATGCACTTCAGCTTCAGAATAATCATGACTAAGAGAACAGGACCTCCTTGAGATACATGGGGTCCCATTTCCAGGGGTCACAAGTACAACAAACTGTCCTTTCCTGGACAGCATTCACACAAACCTACTCATGCCACAGTTCACATACTTGAAATACTCCCTGAGAGCAGAAGAATGAGTATCACTTGATGTCAGTGCTTTTAACACACATCAATTTGCAGGAACAATTACTAAGAAAGCCAGGCACAGACACCTGAACCACAGCAAAAGGGCAGGGTAATAAAACTGAATGTTACAGACTTGAACTCTTCTCTCACCAAACAGGCTTTGTGTCCATCAACACATACAAAAGGTCAGATGCCCAGCAAAAAGAAGAAAAAGAAAAACCCCAGAAAACCCAAGCTGATCTGCTTGACTGAAGAGCTCAAATACTGTCTTTAGTGGAATGGTGTTTGCATGCTGAGGTCCTGCCAGGCACACGACACTTAATAGCAACACTGACATCAGCATCTGAGGTTCTGCTAAAGCTCTCAAGCACAGAGATAGTATGACAAGCTACCTCCAGGCAGTCACCATTGCAGCAGGAGGCACAGCAGCAAGCTCTATGTATTTCAAGAGATATTAACAGAAAAAACAACATTCAGTTATTACAGTGAGTACAGACAATGCACATTTATAGGTACATCTCATCAACAAGCTGCTGCCATGTAGAATCCTGGGGAGGTTGTTGTAAACCCAAGTGTCACGAACAAGGTTTTCAGCAGTTGCATGCTTATGACAGTGAAAGGTCATCTACCTCCTTGCACATAGTGTAGTGCAAGATAGTGTACTTTCCTGAAACTTGCTAAAGAGACAAAAATCAACTGTTTACAAGCTCCCAAAAATGCATCATGAGAGCTTATAAGAAGCAATTACTTATATACCTATGAAATTCTTACTGGTTGACTAAAAATTAGGTCCTAAACGCCCATTTCTCGTTTTGTAACAACGGGGAGCCTGAGCAAATGCAGCCCCCAATTCAATTGAAGGGCCTTGTCCTGTCAGATGAATCCTCAAGACTACAGTTCCTCCAGAGGAAGGCTCCAGGCAGAAAGGGTTTCACTGCTCTGTTTATGGCTGCACGCTTCTGTCAGGCAAGAAAAGCCTATGTCGTGCTTAAATGCCTGAGACAGTCCCTGAGTTCAGGCAGAACAGAAGAGCAGCAAAGGAGTAGGACTTGCTCTTGCATAGTAAAAAGTGCACAAATTGAATACTGCAAGACATTATTGCTTAAAGCTTGCCAGAGCAAGACAAGAAAACCACGAGTCGCCACATTATATCTGTCACTCAGCTCTGGAACAACCACTGCCCACAGTCCAAGCCCCTATTCTGTTTCCATCTTTCCCTGCACTCTGCTACAGTTTCTCCATAATAACAATGATATTTTATATATATAAATTCATATATTGTCAAAAGAGGAAGTGGGTTTAAGGGACATTCTTCTGCTTAGCTACTGAAACATCAAACCCTGAAAGACTTCCCAACAAAGCCACAGTGAAACCGTAGAAGATGAATCTGCTGTCTGCAATTATCCACAGAGACAATGAAACTGATTGAGAGTATTCAAGTGCATTAGAATTAATCAATTTTAACTTTGACTGAAAACAATTCTATCAGCTTCCAGCTGAAGAAAACTTATCAGTAGGATAGTATTCATCTCAAGCACCTCACCACTTTCCCATATTGCTTATTTCTTCATTTATAGCATGGGCTCCCACCAGAAACAATTAAAGGCAGCACTGTCTGGAAAATTTCTTCCCCTCATTTGTTACAGGTGGAACTGATCACACCTCAGAATCCCTGAGCCCTCTTTCCTCAAACCATATTATTTAGAGGAAAATTATTGTTTCATACAAGTTTAAAAGAATCAGGACATATTGACACAGCCCACTAATTTCCCTGCAGGTCAAGTTCCATTAGAACTTGCTTTATGGGGGCCAAAATTATTTGGGTCTGCTGCAATAGGAAAACAAAACTGTTCAGAAAACCACTTTATTCAAGTTAAATTCAAGGTCTCATACGTAAATAAAGTAAGGAAAAGAAAAAAAAAAGCAGACAGCTGTCAGCTAGACAACCAGCCACTATTCTTGAGGAATGTTTTACACAAGGGAAAATCTAAATTAGCACAGACATTTCAGATCATTCTTACATCATTATTTTCTAGTCATGCACATCCTGAGTGCTGCATCCTACATCAACACCTAATAAAAAGGTAGGGGGCTAAGCGCAATACTCAGTGGTTACCATTGCCTGAGCAGGCAAGTAGTGTTACCTACCCTTGTGCACAAGCTCCATTTCAGGAGCAAGATGATCAGGCTGACAAACCCAGCCTGGCTGAGCTACCTGCACTTCCTCCAAAGCTGCATCAGCAAGCTTATCTTCAAGGGCTTCAGCTCAGCTCCTACCCCTACACAGACCACTGCTAAGACAAAAGGACATGAAAATGCACTATGAACTCCTGCCCACTGAAGCACAACAATCCCATTACTTTCTAGCTCATTAGGATCACCTCCTAACCATGTAAGGATTTTTTACAACTTCTAACCTCAAGTATCTTATTCCAAACTGCCCCAGTATCAGCAGCCCTACAGCCACACCTAAGTAGGAAAAGACTGCAACAATTAACATGTAATTGATGTTAATTACCAAAGCAAATACTGTTTCCACTAGGAAAGTCTCCTTTGCTCCTCCTGTGCTACTGCACAGTCTTAATACAGAGTAGGCACTGCCACAACTGCTTACGCTCAGTTTAACCTGAAAACCAGACCACATGTCACATTTAATAGAAGCAAGAGCACTTTTGCTTCAAAATCCAGTACCCTGGAGGCTTTTCCTAAAGCATGCAAAGAGAAAAGGCCTTTCCATGAGTTCTCTGTTCATGAAATCTCTACAAAAAGGGGAACAGATTCCTGACTGTTTTTCAGTTACAAATACCTTAATCAAAGAAACAGTACTAAAATCTCTGAAAGCATGATGTTGTTTCAGCATGCATGTGGGGTCATCACTACACTACCCTAGCTCTGCAGTAGCCCTGCTGGCAAGTACAACTCCATAAAAACAGCTGACCAGCACAGTTAACCTTGAAATTCTATTGCCTAATGAAGTTTAGTACTACATTTAGTTACTGTGCAAACACAGAATAGCCTCCACTTAAACACACAGCATTCATATGAAGACGACTGAAAAAAAGTATCAAACAAGTCATATAAGGCAGCTAGCTGTCTAAAAGCCAGAGTGCTAGCTTCAGTTTTAAAGCCAATTTCAAAGTCATTGGTTAGAGATAGTAGCAGCATAATTGTTACGTGTATAGATTAGCAGAAGTTATTAGTAGTGAAGTAAAAACAATATACGTGTTAAACAGTAATTGAGTTCAGTATCTTTAAAAAACCTTAATTTTAAAACTCAAGCATCCATTTTGTACCTTGCTTTTGTCGTGCTAAGACTAGTGCAAACAGTACATCAATCCCAAAATAAAAAAAGAATAAACAACAAAAACAGAAAAAATCCAGAATCTTACTCGTTTTTCACCCTTACCAAAAAACTCAAGAGAAAACTGCCTCCAAAGAGCCCTAAGAGTAAGTTCCCTCCCAAGTTAGAAAAACAGCTAAAAAACCCAACAAATGGTGCCCTGGTGCCAATTTTTAATCTCAATGTCACCACAACTTAAGCAGTGTTTACTTCAGTGACAAGCAGGGGGCTGGCAGAACAAATTAATATTTAGTCAGCCTGGAGAGAAATGTAATTATCTTCAGAACCCACAGAAACTATGTGGAACGCAGTTATTACACTTCTTAAACTCTACTTAGGTCCACTTAAGATAATTTATTCTCTTCTACCTTTTTCTACAGACCACTAGCAGTCAGGGAGCTCTAAAAAGAGAAAAAAAGAGACCCAGTTTAATTCACCTGCTGTGTTGCTACTGCTGACTTATGAAATTCATCACACCACAAACCACCAGAACAATTTCAGGATACCAGAGAGCTCAGCACACAGCAGGTCAAAGGGCACTTGAACTCCCACATCTGGGGTTTTTTTTCATCCATACGTTTCATCTAGGCAAAATTCAACAATTTAACTGTCCAGGGGTTCTTGCCCTAGGAACAGCCTAAGACCAAAGATGCAGCAGCTTCAAATACAGTGGTATAATCTCTATACACAACAACAGGCATACAATAACAGATACTGTTAGTGAATTTTCATGGCTAAAATAATCATTCTATAGCTGCACCCAAGCATTTTTCATTGTGGCAGATTGCAGTATCAGCAACAGCTGCACTGCAGGAAACAAGTTTTTGTTTATTTCAAAACATATGTTACACTAAGTATTTCTCTTCACTTAAAAACACTATCTACCTAAAACTAAAAAGAGTTAGAGGATTAGTTTAACACATGATTAGACTTGTACCATTCAGATTATAATAACACATTCCGTCTTCAAAGAATTTCAAAATGCTGTTCTGCAGTCAGGCAAGCAATCTGTTCACATGACAACAGAAGAGTATTTCAAATCTAATACAAACCAAATAAAACAAATGGCCAGTGCCTGAACTCTACTAAGAATAACAGAACAGAAACAGAGGCATTTTCACCTAAAGAACATGGGTACATTTTGGTGCAAGATGAATGCTGGGCTGTACCACTACGTACAGAGAAATCCACCTGCATATAGAGTGCAATCCACATTTCCACAGATCATTGAGAACACTACTCAGGTTTCAAGGGTCAATACTAATTGGTTAGTGATACCAATAACTCCTGTTTCACCACTGAGAACCTCCCCACACATTCAAAAAGCATTAACACCTCTAAATCACAACTGACTTCTACAGTCCCTATACACAAGCCAATAAAGCAATGCACTTGGCTTCATTTAATGCAACACACATGAAATAAAAGGAAGAATAAAGATTGTGTCTATAGTTTTGTCACCAGCAAGCATCATGCAAACACTGATGGGACAGTCTGGGACCACAGATAAACAGTAGTCTGATTAATACAGGACTTATGATTGCACTGGAAACCTTGTTACAGTCTTCAGGGCTAAATTCCCCATGCAAAGTGCTTCTGCCTTATGAGACAAGAAAATTGATTCTCACCTGTTTACTTGGGTTTTAAGACCCTGTCCAGTTTAAAAGTGAGCACTGAAGACTTTTTGCTCATTATCTTTTCTAACAGAATTTAATTTTTGCCTGTATGGGAGTTTCTGAACTGAAGATTTTCTGGATATTATAATGCAACTTTTGGGGCCTCCCTAAGAGATCAATCCACCAAAATCTGTTTTGATAAGAAAATGTCTGAACAAAACTTTCGGATTCAAGATCCATTAAAAACAAACAAGTTGAATTTTGCCTTTCTTGACTGCTGCACTGTCCAACCTACCACTCAAGCCACAAACTGAGACTGAACTTGGGCTCCTGATTCAGATGCAAGTCAGATATGCATGAGGATGCACTACCAGGCCTGGAATACAAGAATATTACCTAGAGCAACATTTACAAAGCAACTCTACCATCTTAAAAAATTTGGAGACCATTTCTGATGTCCTTAAAGTTATCTCAGCACACTTGTTCCTCCAGGACTAATAAACCAGAAGCCCAACTTCTTTTGCATCAACATGAACATACACAACAAGTGAGGGGCTCAAATCATTTAACTGGTGATTTTTACTAAATGCACTGAAAGAAATTCCTATTACCGTAGTATTACATTCAGAATAAGCCACTGATGTCAGAGTAGATACTTGTATTACTATGAAACATCCAGGAACTATCTTTACACAAAACCAAAATTTATAGAACATTCTAACTTCAAGTAAAATATCCAGTCTTCATCGAGGATACATTTGGAAAATTGTTCATGCCATTACTTTGGTCATCTCAGAAGCAGTAACACAATATTCAAGCCCCTACCACACAACTCCACCTGTATTCCTTTGATCTTACAAGGCAATAGGGAAGCTTATTTCCCATCTTGTTGTGGGTTTACCTTGGCTGGACACTTGGCCCTTCCTGACCTGTTCTATCATTCCTCTTCTCAGCAGTACAAGAGATGGAGAAAATATCATGGAAAAAACCTCACGGGTCAAGATAAAGGCAGTTTAATAAAGCAAAGGTCATGTAGAGAAGCAAAGGACAACAAAAAACTTACTCCCTACTTCCCACTGGCAGGTATGGCCAGCCACTTCCCAGGAAGTAGGGCTTCAGTATGCAGAGTGGTTGCTCCAGAACACAACTACTGTCACAGTAAGTGGCACAAAGCTCTGTAGAGAGAATGGAAATTCCCACAATGTAAATGTTTCATTTCTTACTGGACTTGAAAGTACAGAAATGCTCCAGTTAAACAGACAAGTGTTTAAGTTATGCATGCTGGATAGGTCAAAACAGGTACTAGTTAGCTTTCATAATAACAAACATTTAATACCACAGTACAACTGTGATGGACAAAGTAACAACATTTATTCATTTTTTTACATATTTCAAAGCTTCTAAAATGCTTCAGCTGAAAATCGAACATAATTTACCTCTTATTAAAAGGTCCAAAAAGTAAAAAATACATCAAATTTGTCAAACTGAACAGAGCAGGAGTGAAGACAGGTAGAAGAGGTGTTTCTACAGATGTAATCACTGCTGCTACAGTATAATAAACAAGAGTGACACATGTATATATGCACATGTCAAGGGCCAAGCTAAATCTAGCCTGTAACACAGCACTATGTTTTGAAATACTTTGTTACAAAGTTCCAAGAACACAAAGGAAGTTGGCCATTAGAGAAACCTTCTCATAGTCTGAATTATGCCAGAGAGCCTGGGGAAAGAAGGAACGTTTTTTTCTTTCCACATCCTCCCACTTCAAGACTTCTGGAAGTGTTAGTGCCATCTTGCCATCCACTTAACTTCTGCAATAGCACTACATACTACTTAGAAGTAGGATCAAGAGAATTATCAGTTTTTATTAACTTATCCAAAATTAGCTTGTCTTCACGCTCCTATAAACATTGGATTTCACTTTTACCAGTGCCTCTCTACCCACAAAAAGTCAAGCAGCTCAAGATGTTTGGAAGACCTTACAGAAAAAGCCATATCACTAACCTACCCTCCTCCATGCTCTGCACTTTCATTTCTTGCTATATTTTGCTTTGTTTTGAGCAAGCTTTTCACACTACCCTTAATTTAGAAAACTTCCTATGAACATTCACAAATTCCCACTGTTATTTGAAGAATCCTTAATGACTACCAAAAATACGACAGTCAGAACTCACAGTTTAAAACAAGCTGGTTTATTATTTTCAGTTTAATTTTCCACACGCTCTTATGTACAGGTGTTCACATGCTTACCCAGCACCTCGTTCTGCAGTACCCTGATGCTTCCTAGGGAGACAAAACATCTGCAAATCCATAAGTACAGAGAAATCCAGTGCTGAATCAATTTCTGAAGCTGAACACAGTTAAGTAAGAAAATCTGAAGGCCACAGAGAACTGCAGTTCCTCAAGAGAAACCCCAATATACTTAAGTAACTAAGGCCTCCTTACTCAGATATTACTAGCTCAGGTCACCTTTGCCTTCAGTCCCATGACGCTGAGGGAAGAAAGCTAATCCAGGGGATGGAAAGAGCACAGGCAACAGCTATCACCCTTTAAAAGTCAAGAGATCAAAGCTTTCTTACTAAGCAGCAGCAAATCATTACAAAGTCAACTTAATTTCCAAGTGACACTAAGGAGCTAAGGTTCCTAATCAGGTAATGAAAGTATCTCTACTTTGCTATTACACTACCTGCACTTTGTCCTATCCCTCACATACCCAAATTTACCTGTCAAAAGGCAAAAATGCGAAAAGGTACTGAGAAACTTGTACAGCTATCAGGGGATGGCTTCCAGACAGAAAATTGGACACAGCTGCTCTTTAGTAACAGCACTGTCAGAAACAAGTTCTTGGTAGCAGAGTTACACACTACTTTTCTATAAGATTTAGCCAGATCAGAACAGAATCCTTTCAGGAAAACCTAAACTACAGATTCTGCCAAAGCTCTCTTCCCTACTTTTCCTTCTTAAAGCAGGGAAAGCACAAATAGTCTGTGCACCGGAAACTGTTAAATTCATCCCTCAATTAGTCAAGGAAAAATAAAGCAAAAAATCTTCACTGTTGCTACCCACATAGAATAAGGAAGATACTGAGAAAATGTGTCATTTTAACTGCTCCTAAACCATAGACTTTGCCAGACAAATATGTAACAAGTCAAAGTTAAGGAGAAAACCACCTATAAATAAGTTGCTGTGGTGCCCAGAACACCAGCACCCTTCCAGAGAATATTCTTAGATTTGCCCTTGGTAAAACACACAATAAACCAGATAATGGAAATCATCACTTCAGCAGGATATAAAACTCCTCTCTTTTCATAAAGGTACTCACTGTGTAAACTGTTCTTTGAACAATAACCCAAACATCTGCATTAACGAACAGAAGCCTGCTAAACAATGCTCCCCCTTAGTCATGACAGGAGCCATCTGTTCATGCAGCTAACCCCAGGCAAGTGTGGCAAGCACCACCACAACTTGCTCATGCTATGCATCCCTGTACTCCATATTTCAGCCCATGTTATTTGTTTCCAAACTGCAACAACACAGCATTACTCATACCACCAGAAGTATTAACACACACACCCCTACATTAAAGGCTCCAAATAGATAAGAAAATGACCTCTGGGCTTCAATCAAAAGACACAAGTGGACGACAGCTTTTTATGCATAGGGATGCCAGCTTGTAGCTTCTGTAGTCATTATTGTCCTGTTAGATGTACTTTCTCTTCTCTTCCTTCCTATTCCATACATTTTTTATATACTTAGCCTAGTTGTTCTTTCAACCGAATGCTACTTTTTAAGGGGACGCTTCATAGAGTTTACTGGATTCTACTCAAAACTCCCACTAAATTTTCACGGGTTAACCCTTGCATCCAGAAATAATTGTGTAGGTCCTGTTATTCCAAAATTCAGCGCTTTACTGAAGTGATACTTTCTCATGCATCTTGCCCATGCAGCTCTACCAGCTCCCTGCTCTCACTACTGTTTGGGGACGCAGCTCATCACTTGCAGCTGCTGGATTCGCCCGTGCACCGGCCAGACCCTGGTACCCAGCGCAGACAACAAAACCACCCGCCTCGGCAGATACACCTTTTATTGTGTCTAAACCTGGCGTGGGCAGGGCCGAGAGGCAAGGGAGAGGGACCCGAGCCCTCCCAGCCCACGGCTGCGCGGTGTGCGGCTGCCGCCTGTAAAGAGAGAAGCGGGGACTGCTCCGTACCTGACCCAGTTGTCGCGGAACTTGCTCTGCTGGGGCTGGTTCAAGTAAATGGTGCGGGCTGGTGCCTCGTCCAGATCCGCCGCGGACGTGGCTCCGGACATCTCATCATCCGCCTTCTTATAGCCCGAGGTGGAACAGACAGGTCCTGCAAGGAGAGCGCGGAGGGGAGGCGGTCANCGCCCCGGGAGCGCCGCCCCCGCTCCCCGCTCCCGCCTGTGCCAGCGCCGCTCCCGCCGGGAACCGCCGTGCGGCCCCCCCGCGCCCCGTATCCCCCGCCTCCAGCCTCCGTGCGAGAGAGGCAATCAGCATCCTCCGCACCGCCGCGGGGCTCCGGGTCCCCTCCCCGGCTCCTTGGCGCTGCCCGCCGGCGCGCAGCGCATCCCGAGCGGCCGAGCCCGAGCCCGCTCTCAGGGAGCGGCGCAGCATCCCCGGCAGAGCTCTCCCAGAGCCCCGCGGGGAGACCGAGCTGCCTTCCCCCGCCCCGGGCACCGTACGGGGGCTGCGGTCGGGCATCTGGGGAGTCTGTCCCTAAAGCTAAGGCTCAGACTGAATTGATAAAAAAAGACTGTCCTGCTTTACACGTGCAACTTCAAAGCTTTGACTTTAAGCGGCAGAAGCATAAAGTAATTTTCATTTCCCACTGGTCTGAAGTGAATTGAGTTCTATAAGCATTGTTTACTTTTACATTAAAAGAAGGCAAAAACATAAGAGAAACGAGCTAGCTATTTTCTCCGTCAAGCCTCAAAACATTACCGAAGTTGTGGAGGCAGACTTACTGCCTTCCCCTTCCCTCCTGAGCCATGGAGACACTTTAATTTAGTTGAGCTGCAAATATATTAGGTAAGAATTTATCCGTTTATTAAATAAGCCATGGATTTACAAGCTAGCATACGTAGCCCTAGACAAGAGTATGACAACTTGTTTCATAAGAATGTAGTAAAGGTGTTATGTTAGTGTTATTTGAGAACTTCATTCAAAGGTTAACAGAAGCAATAAACTGTCCTGTGAAGCTGAAAAGCAGTAAACCTACTGTAAAGCCAAATTTATTTCTGATTTCTGTGTGAAGGTAAGATGANGGCCGCACCCAGCGGAGCCGGGCCGGCAGCTCCCGGGGCCGCGCCGCGGGGAAGGGCCGCGGGTGGGCGGCGGCTGCGAGCGCGCCCTGCCCGGTGTTTACCACGGCGGCGGCCGTAAATAACGCGTGTCCGGGGAGGGGGCGGCGGGGCCGGCCGCAGCCAGCTGGNTGCCTTCCCCTTCCCTCCTGAGCCATGGAGACACTTTAATTTAGTTGAGCTGCAAATATATTAGGTAAGAATTTATCCGTTTATTAAATAAGCCATGGATTTACAAGCTAGCATACGTAGCCCTAGACAAGAGTATGACAACTTGTTTCATAAGAATGTAGTAAAGGTGTTATGTTAGTGTTATTTGAGAACTTCATTCAAAGGTTAACAGAAGCAATAAACTGTCCTGTGAAGCTGAAAAGCAGTAAACCTACTGTAAAGCCAAATTTATTTCTGATTTCTGTGTGAAGGTAAGATGATACTGCAACAAGCTGATCTGATCAGGTAGTGGCTAAAAAGGACTCCTGCAATGAATGGGAGAGGCCACTGAAATGACATCCTCCTTAACTAAAGTTTGAGGGAAAATTTTCAGTCCTATACAACCTTAGCATATCGAACACCTAAGTATTTGTACTGTGTGAAAACTCGTCCTGTTGAACAGAATACACTTTTAAGCTAACATCCTACTCACCCCAGACCTTCCCAAGCCTTGGTTCTGTATTGCCAGTGCAAACAGGCTCGGTATTCTCCAGGCGTCAGCCACTGGAGGGCAACGTTACCCATTCCTCCTACACCACGGTCACGCACACAACCTCTGCGGGCCAATAAAGCCGATGTAATTAACAGACTGATGTGCTTTCAACAGCACCGCCTCTTGCCCAAGGCAAGTGTTGCACACCGTGAAGTCATACTTTGGAGACATTAAGCTGACTTGCAAGTTCGAGGCTAATTAATTGATTTTCTTTCATTTCAGTTGATACCAATTCAGACAGCAAAAATATGCCAGGCTGAACATTTTTACTTCGTGAAAAGAGACAAATTCAGAAAGTGAAATATGAAGACTATACACTATGCAAGGCTATGCCATTATGATACTATATTAAGTTACTCAGCCTGAAGAAGCTTGCCTTGACACAGAAGACCACTCAGCCTTGCTGAATGGATATTTTCCCCTTCAGAAAAACAGAACTAAATGCACTACTGGACATTTGTAGTCCTTTCCCATTGATTTCATGTTGTGTAACTGCAAAGGAGATCAAACAACAATACTCTTAAGAGCATTAAGTGCAAGGAAGCAGCTTTCATCAGTTTTCCGAATCAAGTGCCAGAATAGAAGTGCAATTATTTTAGAACAAATATGCTGTAAAAATTGTTATCTTTTTCCAGAGACCTTATTTATTTGGGGTTTTTTTCATAATATTCTCTAATGATTGAAATCTTTCTGCTGACTAGTTCTCCTCACTGCAAAGCATTATGAAGCTGTCCCACAACTTTAAGGATTAACTGAGTCAATACAACTGATGAAGTTCAGAGGTATTTAGGTTTAATTAACGTACTATCCTTTTGGCTGCTCTCTTCAAGACAGGTGCCTCAAGGACAATTTGTCTCACTCTTTAGATGCACTGAAATATTTTCAAAGCAGTCTTACAACAGCTGTAATAGGGTTTTGGGTTTTGAAAGTGGCTTAAGGCAGCTGCTTCAACTCTTAGTGGAATAATGCTTGTTTTGGAAGATAATCCAATAATCCTGACCATCAGGAATGCCTTCCACGTCCCTCCCCTGTTACTAAGCAAATCACATCCAAAAGCCTGCAGACAGTGGCCTTTACTACTGCCTTGTAGATCCTCTCCTTTTCCTGCATTTCCAAGAAAGTTAAGGAGCCCTGAGCTTCTGAGGGCCTCCTGGTGGAAAGCAGTCCCAGGGGTTACACCTCCTTCAGAAGTATCCCCCTCAAGGACACCTGACCACATGCAGGCCATCACTTCAGCCATGCAAAAATAACTTCACCTCTGTCTCTTGTTTCAGAAAGGCTGTGGATAAACACAGCTGACTTGACCACCTCCAACAGTTGTGGAACTTGAAACTGAAGGCTCAGCAGCTCTTATGCACAGAAGTGTTTACTTCCCTGTACCCAGAGGAGTAGGACTCACTGACTTGACTTGAGGGCATGCCAACTTGTCACTCGCTCCCACAAGCCTTGGACCTTTCCTGTTATTCACCCTAGAACTTGCAACATTGCTACGCAATGTATTTTGCATCAAACTATTCATGCTTCAATCAGCAGTATTAATAACAGACCACTATCTCATAGCCTCTCCATTTAGAAGAGCTACATCAGATTTAGCTTAAGTGTTTAGCTACATCAGATTTTGAATGCCCTAATCACATTGATCTTAAGTCTGCAACACAGAATTGTTAGGTTGAAAAAGACCTTTAAGATCCTTGAGTCCTCTCATGAACCCAGCACTGCCCAGTGCACTGCTAAAGCATGTTCCAAAGAAGCACAACTACCTGTTTCTCAAGCATCTTCAAGGATGACAACTCAACTACTTAGATCCTTGTCGAATTTAAACATTGTCTAATACACCTTGCTTCAATTCTGAGGCATGAGACACTTTCAGCAAGAGTTTAATACTGTTTCCCACTGTGCTTTACAAGTTCAATGAGTCAGACTTGAGTTATAAACTTCCCTATAAAAATCCCATTCATTTCTTCAAGGCTCTTACTTCATACTATTTAACAAGGTTTCTTCTAAAAATAGATGGGATTAAAGGTTGACAAAAATACAGAGAGTTTATAGCTTTCTCTCATCATTAAGAGAAACCAGACTTGATGCCCTGACAAATTCACATGGCATTTATTATCACTTGAAAAGCACTGAATTATGGCTTAATACTCTTCCACTGGGCCTGCAAAGATGACATTCTTCCGACTGTATCTGTCTCCTTAATGTCTCCTCAGTAAGTCATAGCTTCTGCATGATTGAGTAAATAAAGTGTTGTGAATTCTGTAGTGTTTTGAAAGACTAATCACTTGGCATGCTTGTCAACTGTCAGAAGTCACGAGATAACTCATGCCAAAATTTTATCACTTTTCACTTAAGTAGATCAGCCAGCTAGTTACTACGTCTAGCTTGGTGAAGTGCTTGATTGCTCTAAGATGTGCTCCATTTTTAAGAACTAATGATTATAGATCAATTAAGCCCCACACCAAACATCAGAACCACAAGCTATGAGAAACAGCTGGTTTGTACAGGAGAAGTTGACCAAAGGCTTCATGCCATTTAGAATTAAAGCAATGTTAAGAGTGTTTACAGCCAAGAATCATACTTCTGATTCTGCACACTGTTCACAGGACTAGGATCTAGTACAAGAAGGAGCTAAAGTACACTCGGGTAAAGAACCTGCCCCTGTTTGAGAGCAGAGTTGGACTGCCATCTCCTGGAGTCCTCTCACCTCAAGTACTCTGTGATTCTAAGCTTAGACAGTCACAAGTCAAAGTTTAAGCAGCCATACAAAGTTCCCTGTATGCTCCCAACTGTACTAAGGGACAGTTTTGAATTAAGACATATGAAAGACAGCTTTCCTCAGTCAGAGACAGCCTCACCAAAAGCTTCCCAACTTTCTCATTTACAGAAAATGTGGCATTTTTGTCATTGGTTAAGCCTCAAAGAAAGAGTTATCAAAGCAAACACCTGAGAAGCTACGAGTTGTATTTCGAGAGGTGGCAGACAAGTTTGGACTTTTCCTTGCACTGAAATGCAAATTTGGCTCTCAACAAGCCACCCAGATTCTGTAACACACTCACTTTCTTGGGATAACATTTTTTCACAGGATTACCATCACAAACTGACTACCAAAGATGACACCAAATGAGGAGTTCTGCACTTCAGAATTGTCAACAAGTTAATATTCAATTACTCTGAAGTGTGACCAAATGAGTTTGTTTTACCTGTAATATGTTATTTCTAGCACTGTTTGCCTAGCTGCTTTCACTGTTCAACAGAAATGCAGTTGAAAGTTAATCTAGAAGCACATAATGTAGAAGTTAAAAGAAGCAGAGCACAGCATGCTGCCAACAGGAGATGCAGGGCATGAACTTCAGCTACCAGGTCCTCCAACAGGGCTTTGTTCCACAGGACGGGGATATCTTGACCTTGAGTTATAACCAGTTCATGTGATAAAAAACCCCTGATGGATAGTGTTATGGTTTTAACTTTTAAGAATTTAGAAAATTGCCACAGTGTTCAACAGCATAACATTCCCACATACTCATGTCTGAACAAAGGAAGATCTGGAAGATTTCACAGTGGAGCTTATATTTTCTAGCTCTTCTATTATCAAAAATAATTTTAAATATGCTTCCTTCACTCCATGTCCTGCAAATTAAGATGTCTTTAGATCATCTGCATGCAAGTAGCAGAGTTCATAATAGCAGCAGCCTTGAAGTTAATACACAGTTGCAAAACATGTCTCAGTTCTCTGAAGAGCCGTGCAAGAACTGTTCTGCTTTAAGTTACTGGAAATGATGTGGCTCTTTCATTTGATAAAGGAGAAGAAAATATGATACGGGATTCCTGCCCAAATGACACTTACCCTAAATCTTAGGAGTAAAGCAAGTTCCATCAATAAATGAAGCTATTATTTTCTTTTAAAAATTATGTTTAGTAGATGGGGTTTTAGTTGTGTTCTACTGCAAATTGTTTCAGTTCTGTAAACAGCACCATGGATGTTACTAATATTTATCTTTTAAGAACTTGAAGCTTTCAGCAGGTACAGTTAACACGTGTGGTACCCAGTTTACTTTGACCGTGAAAATATGAACAATTCCTGTCAATTTAAAGAAGTTATGAAGTTTCTTCATCTTTCCCCAGAGGGTGCCTTGCAGTTTGAGACCAACCAGAACTTCCCTTTACTAAAAAGGATCTTTTATACGTGACAGTAACAAGTGCAGGACTTCCACAGGAACGCAAAGGTTGAGCAGGAAAAAGGAGCAAAGTACTGTACATTCTCACCCAGGACTTCACTGGCACTGAGCTTCTGAGCCAGTAGTATCAAATCAACTTAAAGGGTTAAGAGTGCTTCCATCTAGGATAACAAGGAAGCTGTGACAAATTCTGGTGACAGAAGATGGTTGTTAGCTTCAACATACACAATACGTGAGTACACATGTACAGTGACCATCAGACTATCACCAGGGAATGCCTCTCATGCTGGATGCAAGAGCTCTCTGTCCATCTCCATCATTCCAGGCCATCATTAGGAGCACTACAACAGGTCTTGTACACTAATGGGCTGAAGTGCTTGCTACCATGCAACACCAGAAGCGGACAACAAATCAGTGCAGTTAGTTACTGAAATGCTGTTGCAGATATCTAAGTGATTTCTCAGGCAGTTCAAGCCCTTCCACATAACACCTTGTGCAGCAAGACACAAACAGCATTGTGTGCAGTCACAGGGAAGGTACTGTTTTTCCTACAGACTAAAGACAATATGAAACAGAAAAGCTAGAAGTAAACTTAGGTCTGATATTTTAACTGGTAGGTACATGCGAAAAGTGCCTTTATTGCTGGTTTGGATTTTCAGGGATTCTTAGGGCTTGGGGTTTTTTTTTGTTTGTTTGTTTGTTTTTGGGTGTTTTTTTTTGGGGGGGGGTTTAATAGTTGCACGCAGAAAACCTGAAAGGATAGTAAGTGAGCAAAAAAACAGATTAGAGTTCTTCATACAAGATTTTATTCTTAAAAGTTACCCTGAATTTGTATCTGTCGACAGCTAAACTGAGAGCGGAAAACCCTTGTGTTCAGCTCAAGCAACTTGACACACCTATGGAACAGTCCTAGTGTGAGTCAAACTTAGGACAGTGGGAGTTAAAGCTCTTGGATAACTCCCATCTTCAAGCCAGAACACAAAAAAATCCATATCTTTGCAGCAGATGTTTTAGAGATGCACAGCAATAAAGAACAGCTATTTCATGCACAGCAGTGAATCAGTTTTGAAGATAGGATTTTTTTTCTGTGTGAGATACAGACCAATAAAAGTGAGACTCAGAGGGAGACAGTAGCTCCAAAAGGATATTAAAAGCAAATGAAGCTTCAGAAGCACCAGAGAAGACCAAAGGAACATTATTCTCTAGATTCCAAGACGCAAGGAGGAAGTTGTCATCAATCAAGCTAACAGATACTGCACAGGGAAGTAAACAGACACAGGCCTTCCCTCCTCCCCTTTACATATATGCAATGTGTTGATCATCAAAACTAACAAGACTAGGAAGGTTATTGTTGGACAGGAAAGTTTGCCACTGGCATAACGCTCATGGACTTCTAGTATCTCACAGTGAACTTCAAGGATTGCTGCAAAGAATGCTGCTAGGAAATGGGAGCTCAGCTAAGCCAGAAGATAAGCTTGGATATACTGGTCAATCCAAGGAGGACCAATCTGCCTGTGAGATGCAGCTACAGAAGAACTGCAGTGTTCTAATAAATGCACAGATACTTACAGGATAGGTGGATCAATAGCTCATACATGATTGTGTTGACACACGGCATCAGTAGCTCTCACTTCACTAAACCGCACACATTTATGAAAGACTTCTTGTAGCTTCAAAGCTTGAAAGACTTCTTGTTGAGGTTAAAGAAACTAAGAGAACCAGAACTCCATTTGCTTGGCCCTGTTCATGTTAAGCATAAACAGGAATAGCATGTTCCTTGTGAAGTTTAGTCACTTTTCTTGTGTTTATCCCAGATTTAAGCTAAATTTGACAACACTAAAAAAAGATCTTTTTGAATAATCTTAAATTACTAACTAGAAAGTTCTTAGTGCTAAGAAATTCAAGGCACAAAAAACACTGCTGCTTTTGAAGAGCAGCCTCCAATTGTAAATGGAATTGCATGCCACAGAGACAGCTGGAGCCTGGATTTTTTTTGCATATGCTCCAATTCATTTGAATGAAACAGCTAAATGTTGTCACAAATGAACAAAACAAATTCCTACCAGAACATTAGAGACTTCAGAGAACTAAACAGCAGCAACCAGAATTATGCTACCTCAGGAGTTCAACAGAAACTGTATACAAAGAAGAGTCAGATGCACTAACACACAAATACTGCATATTTCTAGAGACAGAACAGAACTCTTACTGAGGGAAGGGATAAGAAGCAGATCCACACAATAAAATTCACCTACCTCTGTATGAATAACAGACACTATTTAAAGCAAAAAAATCAATTGGCAGAATACTCAGGTATGGGAAAGCAAAGATGCCTAGGCTTACTTAGATTATAATCTAAGTTCAAGTCTCCTCAGTGCATTTCTTTTTGCTTCTTGGAGTGACAAAATAAAAGCCTCATGTTTCTATTCCCTCTAACAATCCTCATATGCAGCCTTGGTGAGACCACAAGAAGAATATTGGCCTAAAATAGCATGGCTCCATCTCCCCAGTAATTTTGTACCTTCTCACTTAATGTCAAAACCAAGTAATTTCTGCTGATAATGCTGAAGTAATAACACTGCACATGATCTATTTTTACTCTGCCTCAAGCTTCATAGCCACAACTGTCAGCTAAACTCAGGATGAAGATGTATCACTAGTCAGTAGAGAAGTTAATTCCATTTTTTCCCCACCCCAGCTTCCAAACTAATATTAAAAAAATATTAGGGGGGCTAGTAATTTATACCAGTTCAAACAAGTGTTTTTTTGTTAGTTTTAGAGTTCCCATATTGCACTGGACAAAAATGGTGTTTCTAGAAGCTTCACTCTTATCCAAACTCACTTGTGTATTTACTAGCAGTTTGTCACCAGAACTCAGACTTCAAGAAGGGTTTTTTCGGCATATACAACATGCATCTGATTTATATGAACCAATGGCATATCTAATGCCTGAAAAAATAAATTTCAGGCAGCATATAAATTAGATCTAATAGCCTGACACAAAGTTGAATACTCAGCTTCAGCAGAGTTCAACTGTTCAACACCAGAATTTTAAACAGGCAAATACTGCAGTTCCAGTAAGCTCCAGGAGCCTCCCAAGCTGTCACTAAAACCCCTCAAGTTCAAATCGAAACACTTCCTGTGAAATAGGTTTTTGCAAAGCTGTTCAGACAATTTGCGCTTCTCAGACTCAGATTCAACTCTGAAAATTGAGTTCCATATGTTCCAGGTTTCCAACAACTTCACAGATACTATAAAGACACGAAGGCATCCAAAAAAAAGTCATCCATTTTTTCCAACCAACAGCACATGAACAAGTCCCACAAGAAACACCAGTTGAGGCAGCTTTGAAGGAGGTAACAGAGGCATTGGTTCAGTGAGAACTCAATATACCAGGCACTAGACTTCTCTCTTTGGGGTTACCTGGTTTTGAGACCCTGGGGAACAAGGTTTCTGCTATTGGTAATGTCACATGTCACCACTTCACTGCCCTTTTCACAAATTACTATTATTTTTAACGCCTGGATAGCATGGCCTACCAACTGTTGGTTGAGTTCAAAACACATGTGCACATATTAGAAAACAATAAACAAGTCTTCAGCACTTGAGACAGTGTAGAGGGCACTGGATTTAGAGCTACACATTTAACTTAAGAATTTCTCACACACAAGGCAACAGTGCAAATGCAGGTTCATCAGGTAAACACACAAAAACACATTGTGTTCATTCTGTGTGAACTTTCAGCCTCTGAGATAAAAACTTTTAAATTAAGTTTCTTTTGAATTTTCTGCTAAAGAAAAAAATCTTTCAATACAAAGGAAAAAACTTAAACCACAAACCATAGCATTTGACAATGCACAACAGCAATTCTACTTCCGTCTTACAGGAACTGCAAATAATAACACTGGATCAGAGTTTTGACTGTTAAAACAGTTTATAGAAAGTGCACATGAGAAACTGCAGCTAAATTGGATTCTTATACTTCAAACAAGAATAAGAAGTCTTCCTGTGAATAATCCCACTACTCAAGGAAGATCCTGGAATTCTAGCACTTTTGTCAGATACACCTTGGATAAGCATGACTAGTAATCCCATTTGTGGGCCATGTACACATCTATCAAGTACAGTGTATCTGTTGTGTGATTAGTGGAATATTTTAAAAACAGCCATAAGAAATCTCCTTAGCACAACTGACAGCCAAAGCTAATCCTGAGAAGAAACCAGCTACAGGCTTCTTGCCTCACATCTTTGAGGCTTGTTTCCCTGTATTAATATTGGTTGAAGCTAAAAATATCTTTGGCGCATCATAATTCTGTTAGCATTCTGACACCCAAGTGCTTTTTTCCTTTCTGTTCTACAACATTGCATCTGTTCTATAACAATTTATTAACAGCTTTAAGCATATCAGCTGCAAGCACAGCTGATCTTGATTTCTAAGAGAACAATTTAAACAAGAAAAATAAATGGGTTTCCATTATATGCTCATGATTTAAAGCTGTTTTCTTCTACTAAAAGCCCAGAGGCTTATAACGCTGGCTTCTAGCCAATAGTAGATTAGAAAGATTTACTGCACACATAGTGACCTTTTGCTCTAAAGCACTCCCAAAGCTGTTGTTCTTAATTCTGTCCATCCCCAGTTCAGTGTAACGCACAACAAAAGCAGCTGCCCGTTGTACAGTTACCTAGAGAGAAGCATCTCTTCCAGCGGCGGCACAGAGACATGATGTTCATTCCGTCTTGCACTGGCCGCATGGAGATGAAAACAGCAGTAGTCCTTCAAAGATCTCTACAGCATTAGCAGGTCTCAAAGCTGATCAAAGTGATCCCCATGGTAATCTGTGAAATATATGTTTGCACTTTCAAACTGCACCGCACTGGATTCACAGAAGGCAAGCGTGCACTGGATGCCTGTGTATACTCATGCACAAAGAGACAGCTGTGGCTTTCACTGAAACAATCTAATAATTTCACCAAAAAAAAAAAAAAAAGGGAAAATTCAACATCATCCTGGATTTCAGCACTTGAAACAATGAACTGTCCAGTTCCTGGACTCTGACCCCTCCTCCCCACCTCTACCAGGTTTCAAAGCACAATTTCTCAAGTGAAATCCTAGTAGAAAGATGTTCTGTTCCTACCAGAGATGCTATCTGTGATGTTACAGGTCATGAAACCCATTCACCTCCACAGGTATAAAGGGTTATTTTTAACTTACTTTTCTTTGCTTCTGAACAAGGCTAATAGCAAAGTATTTTGGCTGTCAAATGAAAAGGTTAGAAATTATTTCAGCTATCACTTCAGGCAATAAAAACCCCTCTCCCATAAGAAAAGGAAGAGTAGTTTTCACTTTCTTTTTACCCATAGTAAACCCATTATTATGTGCCTCCCTTTAAAGTCATATCTACTTGTGTTGGATACATCTCCGATAACCATGACCATTAGTCATATTTGTGGGTCATATACATAACTATGAAGCACTAAGAACAGCTTTCCAGGGCCCTTCCTCCCTGGCAGTCTGTCTCCCTTCTTCCCCTTCAAATTACTTGCTTGCTTTCTGGATAGGGAATAGAAACGAAAACATCAGCAGCTTATTTAAAGCCTCAGAAGAGAGCCATAGGAGGAAGCAAGGACTTGGCTTTTTGAACTGTATCAGGAGTGACCATCCCAGCAAAGCACTGGATCTGTAGAAGATTTCTCTGGGGCCATGAGGCCCACTGGAGTGGTACATATTCTATTTTTATCAAGGGAGTACAGTTATGCTAGGACAGCTGTGTGCTCAGAGAAAGCCAGCCCACGTTAGCAAGGGGAGGTGGGAAGAACCACCACTGGCTGTTAACTGCCAAAAACAGCACCTTGGCCAGTTCAGCCTTTCTGAACCTACCAGCACACTCACGTTGGTGACACCATCAGCTGTGGGGTTTAGTTCTCTTTATACCTGTGCACAGCCAGGCTCCAGATATGAGGGGTGGATCAAGCCCATCTCTTTCCACCAACAGGAAGCTACATGCACCACCTGACAACTGGCACAACAAAGGCTGGCAAGAGATAATCAAATATTTATGAGCAACATAATGACAGGAAACCATGGAAGACACTGCTAGCTACAAGTAAGTGCTTTTCCCTCAGGAGAGGAAGGTAACTCTAAAATTTTAGGTCCTCTTATCCAGCTTTCATTAGGGAAGCATGCTGCATAATGCATGAGGAAAACATCAGAGAACAATGTCTGAGAACATTATCTATTCCCTACACAGATGCATCCATGAGCAGATAATGTTGTATCTGTTTGTCCTCTGCATATAGTTGTGCTTTAATTTCCTCACTAAAAACACAGTAGAAGCTCACCAGCTGACTACACCAGCTTAGCCTAGATGAGCAGTTCCCTACAATGGGACATGAATGACTTATCTTGAACCCAAATTTCTTATCTCACCTTTTCCAGGCTGGTGAGGTCTGACAGCAGACTGCAGAGGCACCTCCTACACATCTAGAGAAGAATACAGCAATAGCACTAGAACAGCCAGGCCCAAAAATTGGCCAGGTAAGGTATTGACTGTTTCCTGTCCTGGGCTCCCACTCACACCCTACAGCCTCATCCTAGCCAAAGCCACACTGAATCTACCTTATTTCAAAGTTTCCTAGATCTCCTTACATCTTTCAATGGCTTGTGTAGATCCCTCTGAGCAAGTAGAACATACATAAGCCTTATACAGGATACTCAAGAACCATTAGGATCCATTTTAAGCCAGTATTGATGGCATATTTACCATGAAGTGTGCTGCCTTGCATCAGTACTGCTTTTTATTATTGGAAATCCCTTCCATGCATAATGCTGAGTATCACTGACTCAGTGCTGGCAGCTCCAGGCGTTGACAAAAATGAGTCAGACATCAAAACATTACAAAAGCTTTTTTTAGACATCGTAATGTTCAGAGTTTTGGAATTTGATGCTTGGTTTTAGTCCTTAAAAAAAAAATAAGTGCTTCCTCATCCCTGACCCTTTAGAGTAAAGGCATCACGTGTTCAGGATTGCCTGCAATTACAGCTTGGTTGTTCTGCAATGCAGACTCCTCTCCCCACACACTGCTTGAAAGCGAGCTAGAAGCTTGACATAATGCTGATCAGAAGCATCATGAAAGCTGGAAGTACTTGTATTTTGCTTTAATGCTGAAGACAAAGTTCATCTCTGATGTAATAGATGCATTTGCATAAAGTTTAAGGAAAACTTTCCAAATACAAGTAATTCTGGGTCCAACACTTATTCTAGTAAAACAGACTTACATATAAGTTTCTTTTTTGTGTATGCTTACCTAACAGGTTTCTGCTCGTTTAGTATACCTAGTGTGCATAAGAAAGGACTAGATTAAAAACAGAAGCTTACAAACCAAAGAGAAAGATGGATAATTCCATAACACATTCCTCCCTCAGGGAAACTATTCACACTTCAGCGAACTTATTAACAACCACAGAGAATGACTAAGTATCAGATCAGTTTATTACATATACACTTGTATCTGTTCCTAAAGTCACCTTGAGATTGTCATCTTGTTTATCCTGACAATCAGAACTACATGCTAGGAGATAAGCCAGGAATGCCCAGCTAAAATGATTCATTAAGGAAGTATCAGCGAACAGCAAATATTTTAGATAGCTACCAACATCAGCACATGAAAATGAAATCTCTAACCACCTAATTCACAAGTGTTCACCCAGTCCCCACACATCCATCCCCCACAACAGGTTTCCTGTTTTGTAGCCAAGGCACTAGGCACAGCTGGCTAAGGTCAGAGTCATGATCACAATATGCTGAGCCCCTGCAGCACCTTCATTCCCCACAAACTGATTACTGGAGTGTGCATCTAGCACTGGAAGCCAGCAAAGCACCCACAGCCACAAGTACAGCTCAGAACGCTGCAAGCTGTTAAAAACCAAGTTTCACCCAATTAATAACTTGCAATAAAGCAAAAATTGCTTAATTCTGTGTACTTCAGTGTAGAAAGAGAGTCAATACATTGGCCAGGTTCCTGACAAGCCAATGGGAAGAATTACAAGCAAGAAACCAAATACCACAGCTGGCTAAAGTGCATTTGTTCCTACTCTGGTGACTTCATCAGTACTGGCCACAAACCACACTAATTAGCAATTACTCAAGTCTTGTAGCAGCTAATGATTTCTCAAGTCTGGAATGTACTTCTCTGATGTTATATTTAGACATAAATTGTATTTGTTATGTAACAATTTGGATTCTCAGCATCTTACAACAGAAATATGACATCTTGTTTAAACATAACATTAGAAAGCCCATGTTCCAATAACTTCAAAATAGACTTTGTATCACCAAAATTCATGGGATTCTTGTTGGGATGAACTGACAAGTTTTCCATTCATTACACCTCACCATCCCACACGCTATTAGCTTAACTTCTATTGCATTCTAAAAGGTTAAAAATCTTTAGCATGCTGACTCAAAACAGATCAGATTGGTAGGGGTAGCATCTAATTACAAAATTTAATCTCTTCTGCCTAAGGCTGCTGGTTAGAGAACAGAGTGGCTGAAACACTGCAAAAAGCTCTTTTAGCATCAGTTTGTCAGTGGATTCAAGTGATTTATGATACTGTTGTATCAAACCCACTAGTTCAAGCTCAGTTTTCCCACTCAGGAAGCCAACTTTTCAAATGCAGGTAGTAAGCAGGGTACTAACTGCTACTGCCACTTGCATTTGAGAGTATTTTCCAGCCAAAAGTTCAGGTATAACCAGCTAGAGTTCCATTGTCCTTACCTGGATGTTGGTCAAGTTCAGAAATCTGCCCTTAGCCCACCTCCAGGATTTATCCCTTCAAGGTTTTTCTAAGGCACCCGTTCAAAAGAGCCTGAAGTAACACTTGCATTGAGGACCAGTTTTATGCTTTCATATGGCAGACATTGACAGATGTGCATAGAACTGCCTACAGGGTCAGAAAGACCATTCTTCTAACAGGCATTTGTTAATAATGAAAGAGTAGCTGTAGGTTCTCTTTTAAATCTAATTCCCTAGCTTGTACAATCAAAGATTCATGTTCCCTACCATAGACTGGGAAGGGAATTAATTCTCAGGGCAGCTCAGATCTATGGAGACCTCAAATAACTTAGTATTCAAGAATGCAACCTCAAATAATTTAGTAAGAGAATTTTCAGTTTTAAATTTATTTTTTCCAGATGACCTCCAAGCTGCTGATTGGATGCTTTACATCAGGAAATAGTAAGCACTTGTATGCAAATGCATGGAGTACAAACAAGAAAAATCAATTTCCAGTCTCTTACTCTGTTATGCTATTACGTTGTTGGAGTAAGATTAAGGTCTCTTAATCCTGATGAGATTAGTGATGAGTCAGCCAATTCATGCTTATGGAATTTTAATGGAGAAAAGTATAACAATTTTGACTTCGTGATGGCGCACCAAAGCCTATACTGCCATAAGATCTACAGAAGACTCAGCTTCTCACATACCTATTCTGTTTATTTAAATATGTATTAAAATCAATAAATATGAGATTCATCACAATTCAGTAATCTGCTAAAGGAGGCCTTTCTGTATTCCCCTTCTCTGAAAAAAGTTACATCAAATACTGTCTTTTCAAAAGGTGAAGGGAAGAACGGAAATTCCAATTGTCTTTTCCAGAGCTAAAAGGGAGCCTGAAAAAACAGCCAGGTTATGCTACCTTCTGTTTTGCAAGGCATCCTTTGACTAACACTGAAGGTACTGGGTCCCATCCGCCAACAGTCTTTGTCCTACAGCAGCCAGCAAGCTTCAGACTAAAAGGAAAAATAATATATTGCAGCTTGGAGAAGTTTTCTACTTGGTATAACTCTCCAAGTTGTTGACATTTCTCATCAGAAATCCAGCAGGATACTAAAACATGAATTCATATCAAGAATTTGACTTCAAGCCTCAATCTCAAGGCTCATAGCAAAGAAGCACACCAAGTCCCACAACAGAGAGGACAGGGTGGCCTGAAGCCCCACAACTTGCTGAAAGAAAAGCATCATACTGAAGTCTAATTTTGCACTACTATTCACAGATAAACTGAAGTGCACCATAAAATTAAGCACACTCTGAAAATAACAATGATGTCCACCTACCACAAACAGAACTTCTTGCCTACCACTCATTACATAAGGATGCCTCCTTGGAGGCTCCTTATGGTTCAGTTCTAAACATTGTCCCATCTATACACACTGAAGTGCAGCTATTATCTTTTTTAAAAGTGCATTTTTTAAGATACCTGGCATACAAAGGAAGAGAGAACAAGCATTCCATAAAGCCACCTTTCTTTCTAGATTACCTTAGTGCTACCTACAGCGAGTGCACTTAATGTGTACGAAGTGCTTTTGTTTCATCAAGCAATCACAGTCAAAATCAAAGCAAAAACGATCAATTTTATCTTTAAAGAAAACAGGAAAGAGTAACAATCACTCATATTCCTGTTGTAGTGGCTAGAAAAACTCAGAGGCAAACACTAACAGATATCACAGGATGAGTCTCTGATCTCAAAGTACTCCAGAGCAGTCTTCCACTACTGAAATGTAGGAGATGCTGGATCACCTCCATTCCCACTGTAAACACGCCCACACCTGCAGTGTTGCCAGTGCAGTGTCTGACAAAACAGAGGAGCCAACTGTACCTCCAAAGCCACTTTTGTACTTGTACTGCCAGACCACCCCTGCCATGTATAGTAGAAATGCAGCACTGTCACCTGAAGTCATCTCTGACTTCCCTGAAGACATTCAGGACTAACACGAGATCATTCTTAAAAACAAAACAAAACAAAAAACCCAAAAAAAAACAAAAACAAAAAAAAAAAGCTTGCACCAGGAGCAAATTGAGCAAATTAGGTCGTACAATTCACTAGCAAGATAAGCAACTTCTCACTCACCTTCATCCCTACTGGATCACCTCTTCACAGAATGCACAAAAACCCCACCTTTCAATAAACAGGAACAATGCCTATTATACATCTATTATCTAAAAATAATACTGAATAATCATGTCAACTATTTTCAATTTGTGAACTAATGCCCTGCCACCTAGCTTGTGCTCTACTAACTTAGGCCACTAAATCAAACTAAAGCAGAATGCCTATTAATAGATGGTCCTTGCAATTCAGTTAACAGTGCTTTTGCCTCACTGTTATCAATGCAGTTGCTTTCACATTAAGTAGGCCTTCTACTTTAGAAAGCCAAATTATTGATGTCGATAAAGATGAAGTACTTGCAAACAGTGTAATACTATCAATAGAGAGAACAGGTATTCTTCTTTCATCCTTTTGCTCCTAATATTCTCTCAAGTAAACACCAACAAAAGCCAAATATTCACTATGTTAAGATAACTCTAGTTTGCTCCAAGTAGCCTGAAGCCACTACAGCTTCTTGCATTTATTCGCACTTACATTAAGCCAACATTTAAAATGCTATAGAGTTAATTTAGCTATTTTTTTTTCTTTCTAGAGGCAAGAATGCTAAATATCTGTAATGGGAAAAATAAGAACACTTAACAATATCTTCTTGGAGTGACAAGACGAAGCAAAGAATTGCATTCTTCCTACCCTGTGGCAGTACGGTACAAAAATGCCTTTTAAAATCAAAGGCCACACATGCGCTAACCCAAAAGCAAACTGTATCACTTAACAATTCTTGCCTAACAAAGCCCTAGAGCCTAACTTCTGGTGTCTGGCCAAAGTCTAACTGAGACATTAAAGATTCAGAGGCAACACACTGCACAGAGACCAAGCACAGCCTTTCCCCTACAAGTTCTCAAGGTTTAAGAGGAGTCCCAAGACTCCTCTCAAAGATCTTCTAATGATTTCTGGATCCATAGGAACTCCCTTATGGGCAATCCTCATTACATATCAAAATCTGTTTAAAAAAAACAGCAACAAAGCAAAACAAAACAAAGACCTCAAAGGAATCCAAATCAGGCAAGCAGGCTACAGGGTAGAGATAGCTCTGTTCTGGCAACTGCAGATAAGCAGTCTGACCAAGACTTGGGGAAAACTGGCTTCAGCTACCAGAGGGAGATCTAGAATAGCTCCACTAAAATCCAGATTTGCATCAGATGAAAATCCTGTACTGTCAATCCTCTGTCATCATTCAACTTCAGTTTAGCCACTCCAACTAGACTTGCCTGAAACCTGTAAGCCCCATGAATTATTTACACAGCAGCTCTGCTCTAAACACACAGGGCATTAGCAGGTACCCTGAGAACTTCAGTGCTGACCAAGAGGCAGCAGGGGAGGAAGAGGAAAGGCAACATGCAAAAAAAAAAACCTAGCAATACTAATAGTGCAGTATTCACTGTTCAGACTTGGTTAATGAACTAGACTGCAGATAATGAATTTAATTTGTCAGAGGCAGCTTAGACCAGCCATTTGTTTGCTAGGCAGCACCTTGCAACAGCTATGAGATGTATGGACAGAGCTGCTCCTACCCTTAATGGAGTGAGTGATCAGTAGAGCTGCTAAACTTCCTTCAGCCAATAGCAATCACATGACAAAGACAATCCCACTGTTTTGTTGAAGTGTAACAGCACTGGGAAAACCACTTATTCAGGAAGTGAGGTTTGTTGTTCTCATGTCTGCACACATGTACAGGTATTGTGGAAGAGTTCAGCAGAAGGAAAACACACATTAGCAAAGCTCTGTTTCTTCAAAGCATCTTTATTATGCAGACACAAGGATGGATATTTTGCCTTGATCAGATATGGGTCAATAACAGTATAGAAGTATATTTTAACATTTAAGAACAAAACATAGCAGACTGCAGTTCTACTACCAACACAACCAATGCTGGCCCCTCTACAATTTGTGACAAATCCTACTGCAAAAGCCCAACAAATCCAACAACGTGTCTTCATCGCAGCACTGCCAGCTTCTTTCACTGGGAAGGGCTCAGGCAGGAGCAAGCCAGCCATGTCTCATGGAACACCATTTCCTCACTAGCGCTGCTGACAGCTTAGACATCCTGAATGCTGATCGGAGGTATGGTATTGTGAGAGAATGGCCCTGCAAAGTGGAGCCAGCTTTGAAACAGTGGGGCTCCCTCAGCACCCTTGAGGGCAACTTGCTACTCACCCTTAATAAATCCCCCCAAAAGTCTCATCTTTTAAATGCAAATTTGTCCAAAACAGCAGCAAAACATCCCCAAACCCAGAAGTCCATACTTTATAGGATCTCAGCAGAACACCAGTTTTCAGGAAGACATTTAAATACATGACTATATGAGCACACCCTGTACACACCTATATACCATGTAAGACAGCTGAAACTGCCTTGACAAGAAGACACTTGATTACAAAGTAGGGAACTAAGGTTTAAACAAACTCTCTTAAACCTCAGGGCCTCAAGGTCTCAAATCCATGTATCTCTTTCTTTGCATGGGAGGAACAAAGACAGATCCAAAAGCAATTTTTATCATCAAGGACCCACTGATGGATACAGTCAGGCACAAAGTTTCAAACCCCTTCTCTCTGCTTTATGGCAATGAGACACACTGTGCAGAAGACAACAGGGAAAGATCACTTGGAGGAGGAAGTGACTAGGCTACTGCAGAAGCCAGGCCTAATCTTACCTCATCCTGACTCTGTTAGATGAAAGTCCTGCTACTCAGCACAGGCATACACATCCAAGCACTCACCTTAGACACTTGGACACTTTGCAATTGGCATGGAGCAGATCCTATCTGCATTGCTAAGGGTTTGCACAAGCCACCAAAATGAGCCTACCTGAGAGAGTACCCCAGCATTATACTGGAAGTTCTAAGGATTGAGTGTTAAACTAAGAGCAGCACATTATTAATCAACTACATCCTTACTACTCTGATATTTTTGCCATTCTCCAAATGTGTTTAACACAGAACAAAGCAGATATGAAAAAGATAACGGGGGTAAATTAAATTATAGTCCATTCTCTTCACTGAGGCAACTTTTTCTTTAATAAAAATCATATCAAATTGTTGATGAAGTACTTAGAAAATATGACTGCAAGGTACCATTACAGAACCTATTATGTACTAAGCCATGCAGGCTCATATGGGTTATGTGGCTTATTGTATTCATTAAAGGTTCACTACAACTCTTAGTGGGACTGTTAATGGAAGCATTCAAGAGAGAAAATTTGCAACCAATTCATTCTCTCTAATTGCAAAATACTTTCAGATGTCTCATGCAGCATCCAAATGCCTTGCAGAAAACAGCATGTAACGGCATAGTGTAGTAACTAATAAAATTAGTCTATTGTGTCCTTATTAACTTTTAGTAATTTGTCTAATTTAATATCTATTAGCTACATTGAAGTCTGACATAATGCAGGAACAAAATTAATACTGTCTTGTTAATCAGAAAGAAAATTTTAGCCCTCCTCCTTCAGAGCAAGGACTGTTCAGCAATCCCACATGATGAAGGGAACACTTCATAACCATGTAGAAGACTGCACTGAATCCCAGAATTCTGAGCATGACCCACACAGACTCATCACACTGCTTCCATGAGAGCAACAAGAAATGCCATCCCCAATGCAGAGTGGACACCATGAAGCTGAACTGTTACCAGCAGAAAGTCAATATAAACCTGAAGGCTTTCAGAGCTGTTGGAATAACAGATAGATGGGAGAGAGACTCTGCTGTCCTCTATCGCCATCACAGCACAGGGCATGCAGAGACAGCACATTCCTCAGATTCATTTCTTGGCTCTAACAGACATTTTCTTCTGTTTAAAGCACCTTCAAAGAGGAGTAAATATGCTGGTGTGAGAATTAGCAGCCCTCCCCACCACCTGGCAGCTTCCAGAGGACTTGGAATACCAGACTGAAACTACAGCCTGTCCAAGAAAATAGCTGCAGCAAAGAGGGTAGAAGAATAGATATCTGCATGGTTTCTTGTATTTGGACCAAAAGGGTAGTTCCTGTACTCCCAGCCTTTAGCACCAGATGAAGAATTATCGCAGAACCTCTCATACTGATTACAACTGATCTGTATCACCAAGGACTACCACAGCCAGAACATAGCTAATTGTGTTCAGGACAGCTTAACTAAGACAGATCGGCACTAAGCTCAGAACAGACTTGTGAACTTAATGAAAATCTTCCACATAGGAGAAGTTTATTTTCAGTGTAATGGATGTATAAACAGACCTACAAAACAGAAAATTCAACAGCAGTTCTATGTTTAACCAAGGACAAGGAAAAAAGCTGCCATCACACGCCTCTGCCTGTCCCTGTCAGGAAGGGAGCACTATTGACAGATAAGACAGGCTTACAGGTTTGCAGTATCAGCCAGTCTTATCTCTGCTCTGCAGCCTCAGCCATACCATACCAAGGATGAGAATAAAGCTGATTGAGTTAAAACCTCATGTGGTTTCTTCCTTTTTCCGTTGAAGCACATTATATGAAAAACATAATTACCAGTTATTTTAATGCTGAAGGCACATGCTACTGTTGTGCCAAAGTCCTATAGTATAAGCATAGCTGAAGATGTTTTCCCCAATAAAGTTTTTTTATTTTAAAAATCCCAGCCTTCTTATGTGGGTTGTTGTTCTTGGAACAGCTATCTTGTCTGCAGCATCTGTACTGTATGAATTTTTAAAATATTCTCTCTTCTCACCCACCACCCCCTAAGAGAGATAATAGTCTCAGTGGCTTGATCTCTAGAAGATACATTATGATGCTTTGACAGATTTTTCTGGTAATCCTGTAGATCAGACCCTGAACTGCTACAGACTGGTGAGAGTGAATTGGATTTCGGCAGAGTTATGCTGACTGGACCTGCTGAGCCTGCAACCTTACAGGTCTCCTGCTAGGGTCTACACAAAGCTTGACATTGCCAAAATATTTAATGTCTGCTTTCTATTGGATCAGGATTCAGCTTGACCTACTGCATCACTTCTGAGATTTTAAGTACATTTGTACTGTATCCATCTGTCACTTTTGAGAAATTCCACTACCTGTCTGCAATAGGCAGAGTTTTATTGCA
The DNA here is from genome assembly GCA_013399835.1 of Leptocoma aspasia. Classification (NCBI taxonomy): domain Eukaryota; kingdom Metazoa; phylum Chordata; class Aves; order Passeriformes; family Nectariniidae; genus Leptocoma; species Leptocoma aspasia. The sequence goes on from VXAX01003964.1 coordinate 598,607, forward strand.
ACTGCTTCTAGAATGAGCAAAGACAAGAATCACAGACCTTTTCAATATTTAATTATCTAGTATTGCATAGGCTGCTGCAAATTTAGAGGAAATTATGTTTATGACTCATATGCTGGTACTGGAGGAGTTTTTCATTTAAAAGTAGCCCTAGGGAGGAGAAAGGAAAAAAAAAGCCCAAACCAACCATCCACTGCTGAAAGCTGAATATCATCACCTGGCTGACTCAATTTCCAGTGATATTGCATCCATTCAGGTACAGCAAGCACTGGTGTTGCATTCCTAGGAAAGGCTTATCAGCTAGACTTCAGATGATGAGCCCAAAGTGGTGCTACACTCTTCAGGACAGAATTTCAGACAGTCCTAACCTATAAAATCCTAAATTCCTGGATTTTATACCCATTGTTTAAGTCTTTTTGTGAAAGAGGAGACACCTTTTGAAAGAGAAATAGTCATTCTCACCCCTAATATAAGTTTCATATCCCCTCCCTTTTAAAAAAAAAAAAAGATTAAACCAAGTACTTAGTTCTCTGAAATACCTACTGGGGACAAATTTCACATAGCAGTTTTTTCTGAAAGACTGCAAGCCTTATTTCTCTTCACTCCACAGACTTTTACAGAAATTATTAGGTCATATATGAGCAGAAGTCCCAAACTAATAAGCATTAATTCGCTATACCACGTTTAGAGGTCATTAGAAATATTACTGAAACACTATTTGCACACAGCTGTTCTATTTTGCTGTGAATAGCAGAACTACTCAGTGGAGAGAAATCCCTCCCATTCAGTTATAGTCTTAATACTGAGTTCCTCATTAACACAACAGTTCCTTGCCAATAATGAGCCTGAGATCCCAAGAAATTTGAAGGAGTCTCTCGCATTAAGCAAGTATGCCTTTCATCTTTAATATAACTCCTACTATGCAGCTGTTGAAAGCCATCACTGTAGTGCTCATGTCACACAGGAGCACAGAATCACAGGAAAGAATTATAAATTCGTAACTGGTTCATCTCAGGGTTTAGGTTTTGGCTATATTTTTACCAAGCAATATTTAATCAGAGATAAAGGAACAAAATCATTACAGTAAAAGCAGACATAGGTCTTACTTATTAGTAGATCATTACCTTAGCTCTGAGCAAACCTTCCTATCAAGAAAACAGGCCTTCAGCTTTTCCATGTAGAAAATTGAAGAAAAGATAAGTATAGTCAGTATCTACCACAGAGCATTAGGGTTGAACACATCAAAAATAAACTTTTTCCAACAATCACAATCTTTCCTCCTTTGAAACCAACTCACCTGACTGAACTTCAAAGCTACAAGAAAGGACAAGTTTTCTAGGTCTTATAGCTTATCTTACCAAAACCTCTACAGACATGACCTTCCACCACTTTTTCCTCCTTTTAAAGTCTTCCTATCTGTATGCATTAGCTTCTCTCACCCACAAATTACGGATCTGGGGCTCATTAGTGTAAACAGAGCTGTAATAATTGTCATCAGGTAGAACTTGTTATCTAGCTAAGCCTTTTTTCTGGGGAGGAGTTAAAGCACAACCTATTGAGTTTGACTCATCACTCTGTTGCCCTACCTCAATAAGAGTGTCTAGTGTTATTTTTACTTGTTACTTTTATTTTTTTGTAAGTATCGGTACTGCTACAGTTGTCTTTTACAGGTTTTTTTTTTAATTTATTTGTCATAGCATGAATGTTAAAGCATTTTTTCCGCCCATTTTAAAGCTTAGTTCTTCTTAATTAACTTATTATTTGAGTCATTTTTCATAGTGCTTCTTATTGTAAATAGGTTTTTCCATTATAGGTGCATATAATAGGAAAACTCCTTGAATATCTTTTCATATCTTTTGGTGCATGAGGTAATTCTAAAGCATCTATTTCTGCTTTGACCTTAGTTTTATCTACTTGCCTTTCTTCTGTTAATCCAATTCTATTTTTGGCTATAGCCTCAGTCACAGCATAGTCTTCTAGTTGAAGCACTGCCAATCTTCTTAATGTAGAGCTTCCCTTCCCCCTTCTTCAGGTTGTTAATCACTCTTCTCAAATTTTAGTCTACAAAATTGGATATATCTTATTAGAATTGTTTATGTCAATATAGAATAATTGTTACTAACAATTTAGACAATAAAAATAATGCCAAAAAACCTACAGAAATATAATTTATAAAATTACCTTGTAAAAATAAACCTTTCTAAGAAGTAGGGGATTAAATAAAAAGTCATGTTCTGTTTATTTTGTCCAGAATATCCAGATGTACTTAGTTTCATGAGGTCTGACACCACCAAAGACACGTGGAAACTGTGAAAATAAAAATGTAAATCTAATGGCTGTAAACTTATCTGACTAATGAAATTTTTTGTATATGACCCTCTGTTTCCCAGCACCATACAAACACTGTGTAGCTGTCTGTAATCTTCATCTTGCCCTCTGAAGTAGGTAACTAAAATTATTCCCTTGCTCTGGAGCCACTGATGACAAAATACTTGAAACTGCAGTGAAACAGCTTTAGCTCCTCATGAAGACAGAAGCTACCACATCACTGCTGCCTTTCTCTACCTAGGTAAATTTTGTGGCTTCTGCTTAGGAGACTAACATTTTATTACTGAAGGCTAGTTTGTGTACTAGCTCTGATGGAAATAAAAAAGATGCTTGTTTGCAGTTGCTGAGTCCTAGATTAATGACAATGTACACTCCAATAGTACCATCTGCCCTGACAGGATGTGACCTGGTACATAAAAATATAAATCTTTTCATCTCATCCGAGGGCAAAACTGTTCTGATTTGATTTGAAGCCTGTAAAAGAATGATGCAGAAATTCAGCAAGATGTTTGTGTCTAAAGTGCTGGGTGTCTGAAGAAGGGACTTTAATTTAAAAAAAAGGGAGGAGGTTTCTGGTAGGAAGAAGATCTAAGATTAACTCTTGTCCTTGGTTGTCAGGATTTCTCTATATAGAAGATGACAGTGATAAGAGAGTTTAATGTCTCTGTAAACAACAGCGTTCCTAGCAGGAATGGCAAGTACACACACCCTGGGACTCTGGCTGTCTAATGAACCAAAAAGTACCAAAAGGAATACTAAATTATTTAAATCCCCTGCTATTTAGCACTAACAGCTATTTTATTCCCATTTTTTCTCTCTTTGGGTTTTTGGCAGAAAACCCTCAAAGAAAATGGTTTAGGTAATTAGCCGGCAGGCCAAAACTTCAACAAAACCATCCAGTGTTGAGGACTGCAGAATCTTCTTCTTTGCAGCCCAGTCTTTGTTGATGGTGAAAGTTGAGGACTGCTGAAGTCTCTCAGCAGTCCAGGCTGGGAATACTTACTGCTCTCTCCCATGCCATGCCAGACACAGTCCCTTGCCTCTAACTTGAATTCCTACCAGAATCAACATGGCTAAGAACACTTGAGGGAGATAGCATAGAGTATGGAGTCAGGGGTGGAATGGCCAAAGTTTTAAAGCAGGTGCATCCACTGTGATACAAACCAGACTTCTTGCTTTCAGTGGAGATGCTGCAACTAAAGAGGCCTTCTTGGGTCTACTGTAGGATTTTAGATTTTGCACATGTCCCACTCTGTCACAAGAGAGGGAATGGTAACGGGGCGATGCTGTGTGTGGAAGATACTGTGTTCACAGTCCCAGCTAAAAGACCCATAACAGAAGGGCTACCTGGAAGGCACTAGGGAAAGTTTCATCTGTGTTTACCGGACAATTTTAGTGACAGTACACATGACAACTCACAGTAGGAAGCTCACCTTCTCCAGAAAATGTATCTTTAATTCTTCCTATTATAGGGGCTCGGCACTATATAGAAAGACCTGAAAAAATATCTGTCGTGGTTTAACCCCAGCTGGAAAGTAAGGACCATGCAGCTGCTAACTGCTCTATCCCAGCTGAAACCAGGACAACGTCCAATTTCACAAGGTGGAATGGATGCAAAACAACTCTAAAGTAATGAGTTCCTTTGCACATTTGCATGGTCATTGACTAAAACTTTCACTTTCCCAAAGTGTCTTAGTTTGGGATCAGACTGTTCAATTTTTTTTTTTTCCCTGTAAGAAGGGAACCCTTTCTCCTCAGGTATTTCAGATCTTTCTAGCCACTCCTTTCTCTTTCTGAAGACTGATCACCCCACTTTGTTACCCTAATGATGACTAGTAGGGTTTAAAAACTTTTCAAAGACAATATAAGCAAATTTCAGACTTGTAAATAAAATTACTTTGATAAAAAAACAGAGGGTATGAACTTTTTTTTTTACTGAAGATTGTGGGAAAACTTCAGCAAGGATCAAGATATTAGTTAAGGACTGATAGTCAATGGTGGTGCCTCTTCAGGCACTGCAGGATTAGGATAAATTTGACTGGGGCAGGGTTGGCACTCTCTCCTCCTGTCTGTCTGCTAAGATCTTATGAGATTATGGAAAACTTTGAAATGTTGACATTTTCTATAATATTGGTATCTTCATTTTTTTTAATATACTCAGTAATTCAAAGACCGGTTGCATTTAAGGCAAAGATACTAAAACAAAAAATCAGATGTGTGATATCTGGCAATGTCTCAATGAAATGACACAAGGAAGAAACTACTGGAATCATAATTAGACAAATTATTTCAGATTGCAAATTACTGCACATAAGCACTTAAAAGCAGAGGAAAACCATAATGAGCTAATTATTATCCCTATGACCAGTCAGGTAAATGGCACAAGGATGGCTTCCAGATGCAGACTTGTATAAGTGAAACTCTGGGAAGAAGATTTGACTGTTAATCTGTAAAGCAGAAGTGGTGCCCTCCCCAGCCTGGGCAGCACCTGCATACCTTAATTCCCCTGTCTCTCTGTCCCACTTCAAAACAAGGCACCAGGATTGATGTCAATGTATTTCAGTTCAGTAGCCATGGGACCACTGAAGCAGTAACTATGCTGAGCCTTCCCAGTGATGCAGAAATGTTGACTAAATGTCATCTGGATTTCAGATTCAAACTTCCAGGTTAAATCCTGATTCCCAGCTGTGTAACTGATATGACAAATGCAGATGTAACCTCTGTATCTGTTTCAGAGTTATGATGGCTGATGTTGACTTTGCACACATTCTTTGAGCATCTTTTGTCTCCCATTTACAAATAAACAGCATCTGTTAAATAAGGCTATGTATGCTTAGAGCATTTAAAGGCACAAAAAAGACTGGGGTATACTTGGTTCACATATTCTTTGTATAAGCATTGGGTTGAACATTCCTAGATCTCACAGGCACAGGATCTTAAAATGCCTTTACTGTGTTCTGTACAAATAGGCAGAACAGTGCTGGGCTGTCAAGAGATAACACCTGAGCCCTCCTTCTGTCCAAAGTACAAACATTTATCAGAGTGATGTTATTATAAGGAGATAAACACTTTGCTTTCACTCTTTCTGACTACCTGCTCATTTAGTAAAATGAAAGGAATGGTGTGGCAGTCCATCCTGGAGAGAGCAGGCTGTGAATCAGCCACATAGAAGATACCAACATTAAGCCCCGGGAGGCGAGAAGCGAAGACGGGAAACATCCAGTGCAGTTAGGGTGAGAAGAAAGGAATGATGGGAATAGTTATGTAGATTAAGTTAGTCCATATAAGGTCATGTTCTGAACGCTGCCCTCTGATTGGTTAGTCTTGTGTTCCATATAAGGTACTGTTTCTGATTCTCTCTGTTCATTGGTTCCCTGCCCTCAGATAATGTCTATATAAGGCTGTGTTTGCCTCCTTTCAAGGTCTTCGGGAGCAGCTCTCTACAGCGTACAGCTTGTGTTCTGTTGCGTGTTGACTGTTAGCATACCTTTTATTTTCCTTTATTAAACTTTGATTTTTGGGCTCTCCAGTCATTCCTGTCCCTTTTATTTATTGCAACACTCCCGGCTGACCTGGTCCCAGAGTTGCACTCGTCAGAGGCAACAGAAGGGGTTTGGTCATCTGCATTCAAGACCTTAGGAATTAAAACTCAAGACCTTGCAGTTAGTTTTAAACAAGATGTCAGGCTGCCTTCTCTCCTTTATAGAATCTATACACTAACTTAATTTGTGTTAATCCTGATTTCCAACACTTTAAAAGAAGGTAGATTCATGAAACTAAATTCTTAACTAAAACAAACTGACACATTTTGTTGGTTCTATTATGAACTGATACAATCATGGCTCTTCCATTTTAGTCAAGTGGAAGACAAGTTCTCATTTACCTTCTTTTTGCACTAATACCTCAAGGCAAGAGTTTTCAAACTGTTAATTAGAACTAGAATTAACAAAACTACCCTATTTAAGGGGGGATAGCAGCAGAAATATATTTAAAATCCACGGTATGTCTTGTGATTTTTTATCACAACATGAGAGTATTGAGACTAATTTACTGACACTTCGTGTTCACGTTCATTTAAACTGGTTTTAGTGCTCACCACAAGGGTAACTACACCTGTAGCTGTCAGGAAAACCTCCTGTGAATGTCATGTACATGGATGTGATATTGTAACTATAGGGATCATGTCACTTCTCTGAAGAGTGCAACTAGGTGGTTGGACTGGGTCACTCATTAAAAGCTGCATCATGTCAGCTTTGCCTTATCACACCTTGGCTTAAAAACTTTTGGATACAAAACTTTGCATCTTCTGTTTTCAGGTCTTTTTGCTCCATTGTAGCTTCCAATAAACTCATTTAAAATGTCCAAGAATCTAGAATTACTGCCATGTAACTACCACTCAACCAGTGGTCTGACAGCCATGAACTTCAAAACAGGCAAGCATCTATCCACTCCTGGGGTTGGATAGAAACTGTCCAGGAACTTTTGTAGTGGGCAGGATTCATTATAAAAATATGGCAATAATGTTAATCAAAAATCTGAGAGCTTTCCTAACAAATACTGGAATAACTGAAAATAATATATTTTCAATATTGACAATTAATTTTTTGCACTAAAATAAACCCCCAAGCTTTGTAAAATCTGGGGGTTTTTTTCTCAATCTTCAACTGTGTCAGTGATCTTTCCCAAATTATCCTTTTAGTGTGCCAGCTGAGAACCAGTTATCTAAAGCTCTCAGACGCCATGTCTTACATCCCTGCAACTGCTCCAAAAGGCTTAAGTAGCTTAGCTAGAAAAGATAAGAGTCTGAAAGGAAAACATTTGTGGCAAGCCACACTTAAGAGCTGTCCCAGAAGAAAAGAGATGTTGATGCAGAGATGCTCAACTGCCTTTCCAAAATCTAGTATATTGCTCTGCTCTACCAGGTATATGTACAAGAAAGACTTTGTGATTAACTATCCCTTAAAAGAACATGTTGGCAATCAGTCTCTACAGATACTGTCTGTAACAGATATTCTACTATTTGTACTACTACAGACTGAATTAAAATGTATCACAATATAACATGGTACAGGAAAGTAAGTCTGGAACACTTCCCTGTTGTAGTAATAAAGCTTAGGTGCTTACGATATTGCTTCACAAGTAGCGAATCAGCTCTGTCAGATTCAAAGATTATTTAAAGGCTATACCTGACAGCTCAAACAAGACTGGCCAAAGGGAAATGGACCAGCCAAGAAAGAATGCTGCCCTGTAGTGGGTCTACAGAGCATCACTTGACAACCTTCCAGAAGAGCAGAAACAGATGACCTGGTTGTTCGTAGGGCCCTCAGCAAGGCTTCACTGCAATAAAAATGCCTTGTGAATTGCTAATTGGAGAGTGATCAGTTTTAGATGCTGACATCAGTTTTCAGATGATCATCCAAAATACCATCTAGAGTCAATGGGAGCTATCAGCTTGAAACTTCTTGTGGAGGGAAGGAGGGTTAATGGTAAGAAAAAAAGGGAATGCTTTAGAGCAACATCACTTATGAAGCCATAGATTTCCGGGTTAAAAAAAAACCCTGCAGAGTTGGCAGAGATCAAGACGGCACTCGAACCTTGTGGCAATGGAAATGCAATACTAAATGACTATTCTTTCTATGCCCAGTGAGTTCCATTCAGGAAGTACACCCAGCAGTTCCATCATCTTGGTAATATTCTAGGACCCTCAACAGACAAGCAGATTTCCTTGCAGTCATTTTACTGTTAGATATTTTAATCCTTCATGGAACTACAGTGGCATTTCTGCCAAATCACACTGGTAGGGCAGTGCTTTTAGGTCTACCCAGAAAATGAGAACACTGACTCACCCAGCACAGGGAAGTATACTAAAATCAGATACTGCTAGAAAACCAAAATCTGAAACAAAAGTCCTGTGGGGAGAGAGTGGCACAGAGAAGGAATAAAACAGTTTCTATAAATAGACAGTACCTGTGTCTGTTTGCAATGGAGTTATGAATACTCAAGTAGCATAACATAAGAGAGTTCATATATTGGCTATACAGCAGAGTGGAATTTTTAACTTTTATTAAATACATTCACTTAATTTGATCCTAGGAACAGAAGGGTAGTTAAATCTATGTCCTCAATTAACTCCTAAATAACTGCATTCCTTATCATCTGAGTGGTTTGATCTTTAATGGATTTATTAATAATCTCACCTCCCCCATCACAGTAGGGAAAAAAATGTTTCTTCTGCTACTCTACTTAGGACCTTGGTTATTTATGAAGTTGCTCCACAGTAACTATGCATAAATCACCGTTTTCTATTTCAGCGTCCTAAGCAGAGGTATTTTAAATTCCCTCCTATTCTAATGCAAACTAACTCTCACAGCCAAACAAGCTTTAAGAAAAGGCAGCAGAAGTTCAGGTCGGCCTCCAGTTAGCCCTGTCACTGTCACCACCTCCCTTTACAGTCGTACAAGATCCCACACAGCTTGAGAAGGCTCCCCTTTGCGCTACTATAGAAACATAGTAACGTAAAGCATGGGGTTTATTGTGATGAGCACTTTGTCAAAAGGCATAATTGCCACTGGTGTTTACATAAATAGGATGGGAGCCTTTGATGTGACAGAATAAGCTGCACATTATACTACACTGCGTGCCAGTTAAACATGGATGAAAAGAAATGGGAGGTCTGTAACACACCGAAATTACCACCACACAGTTTGAGTGTGTGCATGAACAAACACAGACTAAAGTAGTCTGTCTTTGGTAGAAGTTCATCTTCACCTGGAAGAATTTCCCATCACAGAGCAGAATTTCTGTGTGCCAACGCTGTGGTTGCAATCGTCTTTCTCAATGTTTCAGTAACTCTTGGTGATGCTAATGGGCAGCTAAAGTACCTGCTGAGGAAGCACACCCCCCTGTTCAGTCCCCACTGTCACTGCTCCTGCCAGGTACATTTCTCGCAGCAGAACAGGGCTTTTATTCTTAGTTAAACAGTTTTAATAATAGTATTTAAAGAATTTGTTAGCTCAGCACTTTGCTGACCCCTTCATAGGGGTTGTTTGCTTAAAAATGCATCCAAGCCAACTGCTGATCCTCCTGCAAAACAGGAGGTAGGTATCCTGTGAGTAGAGATGACGAGAGTGAGCTTCAAAGTTAAAGCTTTGTAGCCTTCACCATGCTTCTTACACCACCTGAACCTGCCTCCACTAAACCAAATTACACCTCATTTGAAGCAGCAACAGCCATATGTAAATCATGCAGAGCTGATGACATATTTCACCTACAGCTCCTGTGCATTTTATATATTTCTACAGGAATTATGTCTGAGCTGTAAATGACTACAGATAAAATCAAAGAATCATTACAGTCGGAAAAGACCCCTGAGATCATCAGGTCCACCTTTTGACTGAATACCACTATGCCCCCTAAACTTTGGAGCAAAGAGCCATGTCTACTCATTTTGAACACTTCCAGGCATGGTGACCCAACCAGTTCCCTGAGGAGCCTGTTCCAATGGTTAACCATCTTTGCTCAAGGGTAAAAGCTTTGAGCAAAGTACAAGTGCCTGTGTAGAGTTTTAACTGCTCTGTATGACACTTCCCAACAGTTGCAATCATGGTAATTATATCACAGCACAAAAATAGCCCAAAGAAATTCTTGCATAGACATTTCTCTGAAAAAATGGAAGAGATAGATCCTTTACAAGGAAAGGAGTAAGACTCTAAGATCAAAAACACAGTATAAACTACAAGCAAGTATTTCACAGGAAAAGTAGATGGAAAATGTATAAAAGGAGTATTGTTTCACACCATGAAATGATGTTTATATTTCAGCTCCTCATGTCCTGAGAGAAGATTCTGTTACTACCTTTACTAAAAATATTTTTCTTGCTGATGTGTATTGCTGAGCAATTGAAAAAGACCACAGTAAATAATATCCAGATCAGTTGTACCTTTAATCCATTATAAAGTTGAAATTCGATTTTTTTTTCCCTAAAAATAAAAATGCCATTGTATAATCATCTAATGTCTTATTGACAGTTTCTTATTTTTAGTGATTTTAAGGAGGCAGGAAGGAGAAGAACAAGTTAGTCTTTGATGTCTGTGGTTACAACAGTAAGGAGCTAGAGACTTTGAGAATAATTTAAATCTAATCAATTTAGCTCAGTTGGTACAACATTACAGCAATAAAAAGGTTTGCTTGTACAAGGAAAAAAATCGATTAATGAGCAAATGCACAAAAAAGAAGAGCGGTGATCATTTGAGTGGCAGAAGGTGACTTCCCATCTCTAAACTCTCCTTTTCATGTCATCTGCTTTTCTGACAAGTGGTTTATACCGGTGTTAAGCAGGTTTAAAACTCTATCAAATATACCAGTTATGCTTTATACTGTATTAGCACACGTGGAAGTCAGGCTACCAAGTGCAGGAGGGTAGAAAATCTGAGATGAAAAGACATTGTTAGACCATAACAGAGGTAGTGTTCTTCTTGACTAAAGAGGAATGTCTATAAGCTCCTGAAATACTTTACATGGCATGAAAATAAATCTCAGTGACCCAAATTAAAACCTAATACTTTAGATTACCACAACTGCCTCAAAAGTAAACAAAACTAGCAAATAAACTAAAAGACTTCAAAACAGGAAATATATTCTCTTCTAAAAAGGAAAGGAGATAGAACATCTTGATACAAGGATGCCAAAAAACCTGCAGTGGATAGAGGCAGTTACCTGACCCTAACTAAGGATGACAAAAGGGTGACTGGTTCCCCCACAACACCATTCAGCTCAGAAGGGTCTTGAGATTTTGCAGTGCCACCACACAACCACATGGGAGCTGCTTGTCAGTGGACAGTGGCTCAGTCTCCAAATGTATGCTTTTACAGTCGGGTTCACACAGCCCAGAGCCCCTCACGTGAACCTGTTTGGCCCACACACACAGCAGGTCTGCACATCAAGCCACAACATGCTGTGAAAAACAGAGCTACTGCCTTTCTGTGTCCGGTCCCTGCTGGCATTCAGATCATACAGGCTGGTAGTCAGCCACATCAGCACTGATCCAGGTGACCAGGTAACCATCTGATGGCTAATGTTGACACAAGCAAGGCAGTGGGAATGCACAGGCATGGGAAAGGCAGGACTTTCTGGGTGGCAGAGAGATTGGTTCTTGTTGTCCTAAGTCTAAAGTACTAAAGTACTAAACCAACTACAACCAACTTAATTAGTCTGTGTAGTGAGTTACACAAACTTTTTTTATGTAACTTTATAGGCATTATATATACAACTATACTAGATATTACTCTTGTTACCCTTGAACATATTCTAGATAGGAAATACATTGTTCAAGTGCTAGAAAGTGATCTTAATGCTAACCAGCAACCCCCATCTTTCTTCAAAGTATCATCTAATTTGGATTCTCCTTATGTGACATGCAGAGAACATGTAAAAGTCTGAGGCTGTGTACAGATAAATCCCAGCTAGATCTGGGTGCCCGAAGCACCCAGGGCATCATCGAGGCACAACTTAACCACCCAGATCCAAGAGTATGACTGTAGATTGTGACCAAGCACTGGAGATATTCAAGAACCATCTAGACACAATCCTATGCAATGTGCTCTAGGATGACCCTGCTTGAGCAGGGAGGTTGGACCCTCTATGGTCTGTTCCAACCCATACTGTGTGATTCTGTGATTTACAAAAGCTGAAGCTTGAACTCCTTATGTGTTCCACACTGAAGCTAAATATTCTCCAAGCACCAACCACGCGGTATCTGAAGGGAGCCTAGGTTTGGATTCCAAATGTTAAGTCACAAAAAGATTTGCCAAACTGCAGCTCTGGGAAAGGAGCCTCCCTATCACAGGACAGGGCTTCAGATGGGACTGCAGAAGTAGACACAACCCCAAACACTGGAAAGTGGAATCTGCTTAACTGCAACTGTTTCATCTGAATGGCTTAGGCTGAAGATAAGTAAAGCTGGTAATATGCTAAATCCTACCCTGAAACCTTACCATTTCCTCTGAGTAGGCATTACACACTCTTTGCTCAGCATCCCACTTACTCCAGCAGCTATGCAGAAGTCCCTGAAGTTCTGTCCTTGCTATCAAGCAGTGAGACCAAACAGGGAAATGTTACTAGAGTGACCAGGTTAAGCAGAGGAGCCAAAGGGAAGGTGGCTTTCTCCTTTCAGCTAGCTCTAGCCTGGTTCCATGAGCTGAACAGCCATGAGTGGCTAAAGGACATCTTCAAATACAGCATAATGCAAAAGCAATCCAGCAAATGCTCTCCAAGGTGCCCTGAGATTTAACCCAAAGCAGAGCTGATCAGGAAATGTGCACATTTCTCACTGAAACAAAAAGTGCTAAGGCAGCATTATACTACACTTTTACTCACCACAGAGACTGTACTAGGCACCTAAATATTTTGCACAGGAACGGATGTCTGTAAGTCACCAGCAATGTCACTAATGCTTCATCTATGCCCAAGCAGAACATACCAGAGCTGAAATCTAATGCACCTTGGTCCTACAGAAGTCAGTGTAAGTCCTTTGGGAGCAGAATTCTACCTTCAAAGTCTTCAATTTCTGTCTGGCTTTTTCATGAACTACTTGGAAAACAGTTTCCTAAATGAACCTCTTAAGAAACCTTGTAATTTACCTCTCCGCAGGCTCAATGCAGTGCCTGATGCTCTCCCCACTCCACTGTCACGGGACAGAGGCCCCTGACCTGCCCCACCGGGGGTGGGGTGGGGGGCACCCCTGTTCCCCCCTGCACCGGCGGCACTGCCCTCTGTCCAGAAGAAATTTTCCTGTCAGAAACTATCAGAGCCAAGCGAACGAAGGGCTGTTCACGCCGCGGGGTGAGGGTGCCGGGGGGCCCGGGGGTTGCGGTGGGATGGATGGGAGGTGCGGCAGGGGCGCGGGGAGCAGCGCCGGGCCGGGGTCCGCAGGCGGGGCCGCGTTGCCCTTGGGCCGGGCAGCGGGCGGGCAGCGCTGCGCCCCGGCCCCGCGGCACCTCCCGGCCCNGCGCTCAGCCCTGGCCCGGCCCGGAGATGCCCTCCCGGGGAGACGCTCACGGCTCCGTGCGCCCGCTGTGAGCCATTGCGTAAGGTGCCATGAAGTCAGGGCCTGGGTTTGGTGGGGGTTTTTGAGGTGTCTGTCTGGAACTAGTATTTTACTAGGCGTTTTCGCCGCGTAAAGCATCCCAAGAAAGCCCCCGCTGGGATCAGGATCCCTAACCGGGCTTCTTTGTTCCGGTTACAAGGACATCTTTCATCACTGTGGCATGCTGCCAGCCTCATCACAAAAGATATCATTCTTTCTCAAAATGTCCAGTAAATCAAGGATAAAAAAAGAAATAGAGGAAAGATTAATCAATGTAGCACTTACAGCACATAACCTTTTTGTGCAAAACATTTGCAACCGTGAGAATTTACCTACTAGGGACAGGCAAAGAAGGAATATAACTCAACTGAAAAAAAAAAAAAATCAGGCAAGACAGCGCCTCTGAATCTTTACAGATCCTGGTCTTAACCAGGCATAGCTAGCAGCAGTTACCACATATTAAAGGGGTTTCTTTCTCTACCAGATGAGCTTTGAGGTAGAATGGTTTAAATGAGGCAGAATCACCACAGGACAAGGATATATTGAGTTTTGGGAAGATTTACTCCATAAAAAATGGTCCCCCGTACCTTGAAGGTCTGTGACAAACAGCCCTAAGGCTGGATCTAAACCACTTGATTAGGCTACTACACATGATGGGTAACTTGGGTGCTATTCCAAAGATGATAAATAATGCTAAACCTCTGAATCTTGCTGTACTTTGGTGTCCTCACCTATAGTATGGAAACTGGTACTTTCTAGCTACAACTTCACAAAATGTTAGAAATAGAAATGTTGTTGACAAACCACTTTGCAGTTCCTAAACTCAAAGTAATCCAGAACAGTGGCATTTTACACTGACTGCTCTGAATGCATCATAGCCCACTGGAGATGTGTGCTTTGTGACAGGACTGCTGCCGACAGATATTTGCCTGTGAGAAGCTTTTATTCATGGATTTTATCACTCTGGGAGAAGTGGCCCAAGAGCTTTTTGTGAATGAAATCATCCAGTAAGGACAATGCCCAGTGCTGGCATTCCTGCATGCCTTTCCCATTTTAAGACCATGACATGGAGCTGGTTATTTTCATGAACATCGTTTTCTCCCCCAGCTTGCTCTTTCTCCTCTCCACAAATTATTTTCTGTTGTGGTCAGTATCTTTGTACCAGAATGAATGGCCTGGGGAACAGGGAATCACTTCACATATATTGTTAGCTAGTAAAGAAATGAAAGTGAAGTTCACTTTGGGTTCAAGCTGTCAGCTCAAAGTCAAAGAAAGTGCTCCCAAAAGAGGACCAAAAAATGAAAGGCAGCTCCTGGATTCATGTTTACTTTTTCATCAGAAATTAGCCCTCAGGTGAACTGTGTTTACAGTACACTTAAAGAATTGTGGACTGTCAGCCTGCGAGTCCATGTAGCAGCTGAGTGCATTCGTTCCTTCACATGCACTGCACTTGCTTTCATTGCACACTCCATGTTCTCAAAGAGTGCTCCAGCTAGAACTCCATCTGCCTTGCAGCTACAAGGGCTACTCACTCACCTCAACTTGACTGCTTGAGTGCCCCAAGGAGATTTAATTACCCAGCCCACACTCACCTCAACAAGCCTGGGCTGTATCCCCATGGAAGGCATTCCCTGAGCATTTAATGATCAGGGATTTCAATAAAGCTTAGTGGCATGGAAGAAACAAAACACATCTTTGCCTTTGCTCAGAATGAGGGCCCCAGAGGAGACCTGCCTGTAAAATTTGTCTCAAGTCACAAGTTGATATAATCATGCACTGCAGTCTAGTGGGACGCTGAGGGAAGAAAGTGGACTGCAAAAGTGTGCAGGATAATCTCGGTAACTGAGAAAGAACCTGAGTCCTGCTCAGCAGGCTTAAGAGTGGGGCCTGCAGGAAAACTACGTATGCAGTCCAGAGCAGTTGGTTGTGTTTCTGAAAGCTCATGTTCATTAGTAACTGGCTCACAAGCTGTGGGTAAGCCCTGAGCTTTGAGGGAAGAAACAGCTCATTCCGCTGTGCAGCACTCACCTTTGTCATTTTGTTATGCAATGCCTGTCTTTGTCATCGTGCTGATGTGCATTAAATTGTGTATTATCAGACCATGAGTCATGGCAGTATTATTCCCTGGGGTCTGTCGTAATGGCTCCATGGTTTGAATGATGTACCGAAAAAAAAGGAGTTGGTATTTTTCAAATTACAATGTGCTCACTTTTCTAGTATTTATAGCAAAGTACTTTCAAAGAGCTCAGTATGCATAATAATTATTTCAATGTAATAAATAAAGTAAAGACAGGAAGAATGGTCCTGTAGTTAATGTGCCAGACTGGGAGACAGGATATCTTTATGCTATTTTTGACTGTGCCAGATGCCGTCTGGGACCTTAGAGACATTGTTAAGCCCAAATATCCAAAAAGATGCATCCTCTGCTCCAATTACTAATATTATACACAGAGACTGGTTCTGGGAAAAAAAATGAAAGAAGCACACATTACTCAGAATTTATTAGTGTAGTGGAAAACGTAACAGTCTAATCAAAGGTGAGAGCTAATTATTACCAAAAAAGAAAGAAATTAAAGAATGCTACTACTACTTCGGAAGGAAAAAAACCAGAAATAATAAACCATTTCAATTTTTTGTAGTCACACTCTTCCTGTCTGCCTTTTTTTTGGTGTGGTGCTTACCCTTCCACTGTCCCTCTGAGACCAATGGTTGAGAGAACAATTTTTTTGGTTCTCTGGCCATTGTAAAGCAGTGGGTGTCAGGGCTGCAGGTGGTCATTGGTGTCTTACCAACAAATTCTTCACTAAGAAAAAAAAAACTGTTATGGGGCTATTTTTGTGTGGTTTTTAAGATGCTTTCACACCTTGCTCTTTATGCTTTTGCTTACTGCTCCACTTTCCATTCAACTGTATTATATGGGATGCCATTTATACATACTTGTTCTTTGTGTAAAACCTCAGCTATCTTTGTCCATTTCCCAGGTCTGCACTGCTTTAGCTGACTTTTGACGAGCTCTTTGTAGCCCCAAGTTTTCCAGTGCCAAGGCTGTGCTCCTTTTTTCATCATCCTATGCCTCTTCTACAGTGTCCTGTGAGTCCACTCTCAGGGGACTCTGCTGTCATACCAGGCCTCTATTCCTCTACATATTATTATGTTATGTGTCATTATGTTAATTATAAATTATGTTATACATCATTATGTTAGTTATAAATATCTCATTCTCCACAGTAGAACTTCTTGTCACTCTCCATATAAAAGCCACAACGGCGCCATACAAAGTTAAACAAAAGTAAAACAGTTAGACATAGCTACCTTCCCATTAGAGATATTGCTGTTGCAACTAAGTAAAAGAAAGCCACAGACAGGTCAATAAAAGCTCAGACAAAATGAGGCTCAGTCCCGAGGCCTTGCAAAGTCAGTGCAAAGCCTGTGGCCCCCTTCCAGCAGTGGTGGTGTATTAGGCTACAGGATGAGAGTAATTGCATGCAAGTTCTGCTTGTCTAACTCCGCTGGTCTTAAAAAAAAAGAAAGGCAAACAACATAATGGGCTCTCTTGGTCTTAAACCAAATCTTTGTCCTGTGGTGCTTTGCCTTTGTTTACATGCACAGGATCAAAATGAACATGATGCAGACAATACGCTGAGCTACAGGGGAGGTATCTGTCACTCATCATGACATTTTTTAAAAGGTTAAAAAAAAAAGCAAAAAATTCAGGACTTGCTGTTTCTAGATTGATAGAGAAAGTGTGTTTGGCATCACTCAGCTTAAGAAAATGAGTGAAATGGCTTAAGGATCTTTACAGAGACACTGATATCTATAGACAGATACAAGATTTGACCTTAAATATGTGCCCATGTGTCAGTGTGTGCATGGCTCACCCGTAATCTCTTAAAGGAGCTGGAGTCTCCTATACTTTATAGAGCAGAAGGGGCTCAACAGTAACACTCCTCTTACAGTTAACCATAACCCACAGGTTTAACTTGAAGGTGGAAAAAATGTGATGAATTGCACATTCAGTGGGAGCATGGGAGAGGGGTGGAAGGGTAGAGAAAGGGTAAACCATTACCTGTAACTGAAATGGGGGAAAAAAAATCTTTGGAAATGCAGGCATCTTCATTGTTTACATGCCATTCAGGTTTTTCAGATTTTTGAATAATGATATATGTAAATAAAATTAAAAGTGAATAGAATAACCATATTGATATGTTGGAAACTGAAATTTACACTAATTTTATAGCAGGAGGTGATCTGTGATTTGCCTGAAAATTGCTGAAAAACTTAAAAATACTGAGCGCATTCTATTTTGGCATTAGTGAAACTAACTAAAGAAAGTAGTGAAACTAAATAAAGAAAAATAATGTATTTTTTCTAGTATACTCAAGACTAGGAACTTATTATAACAAGTTCTTCATACCTGCAAGTTATTTCAGGAAGCAAACATCAGCATTATTACTTTTCCATAATAACTCCAAGTTTGTATGGTTTTAAAGACAGATTCAAAATACAGTAAGCTAAATTGGAACAAGTAATTTTTATTCCATAATAATGGCATCAACAGAAAGAATTCATCAGGCTGGAAATTGATGGAAAGCTCTGTGTAGAACAACCCCCTACAAATGCTTTGCACAGGAAAGACATATGGTAGAGTAGACCATAGTTTTGATCTTAGCTTATATGGAGCCAAGTTAGCAATTAGCTGGTAATTAAGAAAAAAATGTATTCTTGAGCAAAGAAGAATAATACTGAAGAAATTAAAAGTTTAATGAAAAATCTTAATCACAGAATCTTAAAATGGCTTGTGTTGGAAGGGGCCTTACAGATCATCTCGTTCCAACCCCCTGCCATGGGCAGAGACACCTTCCACTAGACCAGGTTGCTCATCCAACCTCACCTTGAACACTTCCAGGTATAGGGCATCCACAGCTTCTCTGGGCAACCCATTCCAGTGCCTCATTAGCATCACAGTAAAGAATTTCTTTCTTGTATCTAATCTAAACCTGCCCTCTGCCAGTTGAAAGTCATTCCCCCTTGCCCTGCCACTCCATGCCCTTTTAACAAGTCCCTCCCCAGCTCTCTGGTCAGCCTCCTTCAGGTACTGAAAGGTGCTTTAAGGTGTCCTTGGAGCCTTCTCTTCTCCAGGCTGAACAGCCCTCTCAGCTTGTCTTCATAGGAAACCTTTAAGGTGAGATTGATTTCCAGAATGTAAATAGTTCTCAAAATGCATGAGGTGCATTTTCATTATTTTGATTCACTTCCCTGTCCCACAGCTAGGTTGCTGGCTAATGTGAGTCCAGTATTCTCTGGCTTTGTAATCAATGAGATTGGTGCAAAGGGAATCCAAGGCAGGCATAAAATACTGCCATACTGATTTGGTGGCACTCACTTTGTACAGTTGTAAACAAATGCAGAAAAGCAAAAGTTAGTCCCAGGGAGACATTCTCAGAAAGACTGAAAAGAAGCTTGAGAGAATGGACACACTTAAGGTAAAATATACTCTGGAGCACGTGTGTAAATATTCTGAAATATGTTTTGAGCCAACTGCTATGGCCAAGACACCATATGATTGGAAATAATGGAGTTCAGTATATAGTTTATCTGTTACTTGGACTTTGCTTTAAATACCAGGAAAAAATAGTGTTGTGTACAACACATAGGAAGTAAAAAAAATTAAACCCACTGAAATACCATTTAGTATAACAAGAGCATGTAGAGACAGGGGGAATGGCTTCGAACTATCAGAGAGTAGGTTTTGTTTATGTAGTAGGAGGAAGTTCTTTGCTATGAAGGCAGTGAGGCACCGGAACAGGTTGCCCAGAGAAGTTGTGGATACCCCATTCCTGGAGCTGCTCAGGGCCAGGTTGGCTGGAGCTCTGAGCAACCTGGTCTAGTGGAAGGTGTCCCTACCCGTGGCACGGGGGTTGGATTTAAGGCCCTTTCCAACCCAAAGCATTCTGTGATTCTGTGATATTGCACACCCTAGAGACCAGCACTCAGAGCTCTGCTTGTTTGCAGTGTTTTGGCAGACTAGGATGAAAGGGACGCTGATCTCTGCCCTGCTGCTGTTCAGAAAACACATCCAGCTCATGCTCTGCTGACTGAGGTTTCTTCCTTTGCTGGGAGCTGTTCCTGCAGGCTGGAAACCTGCTTCTCGAATGCCCGTCTCCAGGCAGCTTGCAGAGAGGCATTTCCCCAGGGCGGAGGAGGGACAGGGAGCGGCGGCGGATTCCGTCGGGGCATCTGGAGAAGCAGTGCTCCGACGGGATGTCCTGAGCGCAGGCTGGCGGGGTCTCTGCCCTGGGGAGCGCCGTGTTCCCCAGCCAGGATCGTGGGAGCCGCTCCAGCACCTCGGAGAGCTCCCGGGGCCGGGCCGCGCCTGCGGGCGCCGCCTCCTCCGTCCCGGCGGGGCCGCCGGTGGAGCAGCCGGCACCGCGCTTGGCAGCCGGCTTTCCTCGGCGTTATTTCAAATCGAGCTAATTCGTTTTGTTTCGAAACTAGCACTGGCTCAAGGTCGCGTTAGTATCTCCACACCTAGAGAAACAAAGACCACGCGTGCAATGTTCAAGGAGCTTCTGCCCTGCCCTCCCTCCCAGGGCAGCGCCGGCCCCGCGGAGCACGAAGGGAAACCGGTTTTTCCCCAATCCTAGGTTTTTTCCTCCCTCCTAGGGGAAGCTGTGTCTCCCCTCGCCTCCCGGGTTCACGGTGTGTAGAGTCCCGGGGAAGCTGACTTTAGTCGCACCCCCCTCCCTGCTCAGGCTGCTCTCTTGTATGAGAAATGCTCATGAGGTCTCGGCCTTGAAAAGCTGCACCTGGACTAAGCCCCTCTCCAGCTTATCAGAAACACTGTCTGTTCCCATTAAATAGTGTTGTCTAATGAGCATTTGTTTTTTAACAAGCAGCCTTGGAAACTTTTTTTCTTGCCTGAATAACAACCCAAGTGGAATAATATTTCTGTTGACAAACCTTCAAAGAAAGTTACTGACTCGAATTGTGGCCAGTATGAAAAAGAATTATGACTAAACCCCATTCTCTTATAACCCTGTGGACAGTGGTCCAAAGGGAGATCCTTTTGAGCTTCCAGTTCCCAAAAGATAAGAGGCTGATGTGTATGTCTCAAGTACTGATGAGAGGGGATGGCTGTGGAGCCAGCCAAGGACTGTTTGTAATAACAGATGAGAATTGTTGGTAATAACCAAGGACTATTGGTACTAGCATGCTGTGAGAAAGAACAAGTTTTGGCTGGAGAAGCTGGGGGCCAGGTGGAGACAGGGCAGCACTTTTCCATGAGAAAGAACCACAGCACAGTACAGCAGAGTGCAGGAATGATTGGCAGGAAGTAGATAACTTCCTTCTCATGGTCTATGAGGTGGGATTGGCAGCTGGCTTTCTTCGGCGTTATTTCAAATCAATCACCAAAGACTCCTGAAGCCCTCTGAGCCGTTTCCAGAAAGGCCTAAAAGAACAGACTGCATGATAATTTATTAACATGGAAAATGAGAAACATGTCTTCGGGATGGAAAAAGGTACTCCCAAGCCCAGGTGGTGCCCCCAGAGCCCGGACATCTCAACAGCTGGACTGGCTCAACTGGACCATTGCTTATCAGCTGGACTGATGCTGAAACAAGGATAGGCATCTTATCAACTGGATTGACGCTGGTACAAGGGCTGATGATGCCTTTTCATCTCTTTTCCTCTTTCTTTCCCTTTCTTTTTCTCTTTTCCTTTTAAAACTTGATCTTTCCCGTTTTAATTAACCTCTTTAATTTCCCTTTTCCCTTCACCCTATCACTTTACCCAAAACCTAGTACCGTGTGCCTGTATAGCAGGTCTAGGACTAACATACCAATTTCCACATCAAGTGTGTAATTTGCTAATAAAACTCTCTGTTTGTGGACCCTTGGACATTTGGTGCTCCTTTCAACCATTGAGCATTTTCGAAGCTGAAGTGCTCCTTTCCCCTTAAAGGGAGGGTCGTCACACGGTGCCCTACTGCCGGTCACCTTCCCCTTCAGAGGCAGGTCTGTGCTCCCAGACGCATCGCCAAGCCACCACTTGCTCCTTGTTGTCTGGCGCCCTCTCCTGCTGCGAGACTCTTCCTCTTGGAAGCCGAAGTTTCATCCGAGTTCAGCTGGTCCAGGCAGCGCACGGGGATGTGCCATGGGCTGCTGTGGGGCCCTGTGCACTGGGGCTCTGCACAGGCTCTTGCTCTCAGTGTACTTCTGTCCAAAATAGTCCGGGTTATTCAAGTTGTTCTGCCTTCCCCAATTCTACCACCATCATAGTGAGAAGGAATCTCATCATGGTATTTCCTAAGGTTTTGGATGCCTCGAATTGCATTAGTCAGATCTCACAGCTTAGATCATAGAGAAAGGAGCTATAACTTGATTCCTGTTAGAGCACAGTGGATGCAGGGGAATAATGAGTGACTGAAATCAGCTGGGAGGCCAAAATCATAGTTTGAGATTCATGTAACAAGAAAAAAAAATGGAGTCCAGACTGGGAGATACCTTAAAATGAAGGGGGGAGGGGGCTAAATTTTAGAGAACTTTTGCTGAAATAATATGATGCTTTACTCTGACTATGTATATTCAAGTTAACTGCTACACATTATGCGGGTTAACTATAGTGTATGCTCATACACATACTGGCAATTCCAAACTCTTTCAGTGTTTATATGTATGCTGATAACATTGAACAAATGGAATAAACTGTATGCAAAATGTGTTTAAGAGCACAGTAAAAGAAATTGTACCAGCAGCCAAAGTGCTCTATTCATGCATTACTCAGTCAGAAAAGGGCAAGACCTCTGTACTAAAATAGCAACATGATATGCTTTCCTGGGCACGCATGCCTGAAGGTAAAGAGTGAGCCATTATTAATGTAGCTCAAATGTGTGTGAACTGCAAAAATAGCTCACAGGCTCTGTAAGGTATGTCAGATGCTCAGCACTGTAGAAACAGTGCTGTGAAAGGAAATATTCCATCACAATGGAATTGGCCAAGTTGAAGTCTTAATATTACTGATGAGATAGAAAGGTTCAACATACAATTCAAGTGCTTTTCTTGGAAGTACAAGCACTTGTACTTCCTGTCCTGGGACTTTATCTGTTCCACTTTACTCAGGACAAGAACCACAATTGTGGTTATAAATGCCTGAAGTTCGGCCTTCAAAAGGACAAAGTGATCCCTCGTAGCCCATTTTAGCTGTTCAATCTGTAAAAGAAAATCAAAGCTGTATTTTTTTTGTTTTAGCGTGTGTATATGTTTCATTTTTGCACTTCAGGCAATTTACATTACACTAAAGATAAATTTAGTGCTGGGATAAACACCTTCTGGAATACGTGTGAATGCCAAAGAGCAACGTGTACTGAGTATCTGGTGAACCTGCTCCAGGTCTCTTCCAGACCAGACAAAGTCTAGTGTAAGCCCAGGGAAAAAAAAAGAAATGGAAGAAATATTGCTGTAAGGTACATTGTGTGTCCAAAAGATGGGCTAACCCTATTCCCCCTGTAAACATGAGCATGCTGAGGGAAGTCTGCAGTGTGCTGGGCAGTGCTCCCCTGTTGTTGATGCTTTCTGTGTGCAGGCTGAAATCAGATTAGCTGCATAGGATCTCAGGAGAGCTAATTATATTTTTAATTTTAAAGACTCATCTCTGAGTGCTGCACTGTCAGCATGGGTGTGTTTTTTGTTCTGAATGCTGCTCTGACCACAGCTGGGTATGCACAGCTCCAGTTATAACCATGGTATATGACTGGATAAAAATAATCCTGAGCTTTCTGACCTTTCCCCCCTCTCTCCCCTGAAATCCTGCAGACTGCACTGATGTATGGTCAGTGCATTCAAAAGGAGAGTCAGGTCTCAAAGGCTCTTCAGGCACTGGTAAATCCTACAACCCACAATCAAATTAATGTCAGTGTCTCTTTTCAGGAGTGGATATTGAAAGAAAGCAAATTGGCAAGAATATGTACTATTTTTTGTGAAACAATAATCCAGAGATTTTCTGGACTGTTTGTCTGAAGATCCCACCTGCCTCTTTTTCTGAACAGGTGGTCTGTAGCAGACAGCTACTGCAACAGGGACCATGCTGGTCTGCCTGCTACTTGTGACCTGGCTCTCAGCTGGCTCCTCATCCATCCTGAGACAGAGCTCATGCATTCCTGCTGCTCTCACCTCAAAGGGCAGCTCCTCCCCATCGCTGTCCTTCCTAAAGAGCCTGTATCCATCCATTGCAGCACTCCAGCTGTGTGAGCTATCCCACCAGGTCTCTGTGATCCTGATGAGATCACAGCCTTTGGACTGCAAACAGACCTGATTCCTCCTGCTTATTCCCCATGCTTTCTGCAGACCAACACTTGAGATGCTGATTTCTTAGAGAAAGGAAAGTGTCTGCCCCACCATACTGGGGGCTCGTAGGGCCTGCTTTATTTGTGTGAGCAGACCTGGAGTGAGTCCACTGCAACTCTCTTGTGTTGAGAGGTTTCTCCTGCCCACATCACCTTGCACACTCTGATTACCAGCTTGGCCCACCATATCCTCACACGATTGCAGGACGTCCTGCCCCACCCCACATCACTCCTAGTTGGCCTGGTGCTCAGGTTGGCTGGGCTCTGACCAGTCACTCAGTAGTTGCCAGTACCTGCCCAGGGTTACTTCAGCAAGAGCTTGGGCATAGGAAAGTGGCATCTGCTTTCAAAAGCAGAAGTTATTTCCCATCAAGGCAAAAGCATGAAGTGGCAGGACATAACCTGGTATCATTTACTGTTTCCTTTTATATTTCCAAACTCGGCCATGTTGCTAATTGTTGGCAACACTGGAATCCACTTCAATGTGATGTATTATTAAAGAAGATACTATTAGAGAGACATACAGGGACATAATATCAGCTAGAAAGTCACTGATAGCATCACACATAGAAGAAACAGAAAAACCTATTAATTCAGCCTGATATTTCTCTTTGTATCTGCAGGCATCACGTTTAAGGCAGCTCTCTAGGTCATTTTCCACATTAAGGCTTTCTACAGGCTCTGGATTAGTGCTACCCGTTGAACTCCATTTAATATATCCTTTAAAATAAACTTATTTGTAAAAATTCTGTCCACAGTTTTCTATTTATTTCCATATAAATAAATTACGTTTCTTAATGTCACCAAAGGACGAGGTAAAAAAAAAGTGTTTGGAGGGTGGGGATGGCAGAGAACTGAAGTTTTATCACAGAAATGGAAGTAAGAGGAGCCAATACCAAACTGAATCACTATGATTTAATTGGTCCCATTAACACAGTACCTTGGGAAAGCTGAGTAACAAATTACATGCTTCTCAATGGAGGGGAAATACTTGACAACTCTCATGTGACAGGGCAGGAATATAATAGTGGAGGCTTAATGCTTCTTTCCCTTAGCCTACAATTTCTACAGAAAGCTCTCACTGTACTTGGGGATATTCCACTTAGCAGCTCAGTTAAACACACCCTGTCACAGAAGATCTCATCTTGAACCATGTAACCAACCATGCTCTTACACACAGCAAAATTCCTCCTTGAATGAAAGAAGGCACAGGGAACCTCCCTTCATGTCTAGTGCATTAGTACTGTAGTTGTAAGGATTAGAGCTAAAATTGACCTTAAAGGACCTGACCAGCAAGGCAATAGTGAGCCAAAGGCAGGTTTCTGTGTATGTGTCTTTTCAATCAGGCAGATTTCAAATATAAAAGGAAACCATAAAGAAACAAGGAAGCAGCAGAAGAGATGTATATATTTATATATTGTCAGCATCAACAGCTAAAAGAAATAAAATAATAAAAATGTAAAAAAATAAGCTAACTCTGATATAACATTTAAATCTCCTCACCCTTTACTGCAGCTAAAGAAGCACTCAAGGTCAACGTTTGCTGTAATTAACAGCACAAATTACATCAGAAAAGATCTTAATCATATCCTTAAATCATTTAAATCTCATAACAGAGTTTCTTAGAACTACTTTCAGGAATGAAAAGAAGCCCTTCTGTTGAATTTATGACACAAGTTTTCCACTTGCAGAACTGAAGCAGACAGTCAATCACATGGGATTTTATAGCCACCCTTGAAGGACATCATGAGCAGATGTTCTAAGTGACACACCTGGCACAGAAGCACATTTGTCAAGGCCACTATCCGCAGGCAGAGAAAGTCAGTAGGACTTGTTCACTTCAAGTACTCTTTCTACTGCTCAGAATAAACACACAGCCGATCACTGGACAATTCTGCATTTCTCTAGGGATTGAGATGCAGGTTGCTCAGAAGACAAGCTTTGTAAAATACAGCTTCTCCCAGAAACCACTGGAGCGCTTTGTGCTGGGCTTTTATGTACCCTAACAACTAAGAGGCCAGGAACAGAGCTGGGGAAAAGTGAGGAAAAATAAAGTGAAAACTGAGACAGAACATTAAGAATAGTAAATTTTCTTATTAATCTACAGGATATGGCTTAACAATAATTCACACAAAGCCTCAATTATTTAACTTTCAACTTTATTTCGGTGTAAGTCATTGGTATAAAGTTTAATATCTAATTATACAGGTACTGGGGATTTTCAGGGAAGCTTATTTTGTCCTTTTTAGTGCCTTTTGCCACTTGGTCCTCAGGTGTGTTTCAAGAGGACTAACACTACATGTGTACCTTAAATTTCTGTACAAAAGCACTTCAAGTCTTTGTTTTGTTCTTCTGAGTAGGATGCCCAAAACATGCATATTATAGACAATATAATGGTCAAGGAAATATTTCCCCTCTTTAAACTAAGGCAGTTAAAACCCCAGGAATATTGATTGAGTAATTTGGAAGAGTAAAAAGGCTTCCTTAGTGCTCATTTATTCTTTGAGCAAGTAAGACACACCCTCTTGGAATTATTAGATTTGATTGCTGTCTGCACTGAAAAGACAAAGATTGTCAAAGACAGCATTTAATTATGTACATTTCATAATGCCACTAACTCATCCACTTCTGAATAAGAACTCGTCAACGTTAAGAACTGTGTAAACCCACATGCAAAAATTGCCATAGAATTTTTTAAATAGAACCAAATTGGCAAGTTTTGGAAAGGATATTTCAATGTTTAAAAAAAAAAGTCTATTAAAATGAGCACTTCAAGTAACTTAAATATCTTTAGCAAACATGACCGGCAAGAGACTCTCGGTAAAAGAAATTGTTCTTAGAACAAAAAGCTAACAAATGGCTATTTAGCCACTAATTTTTCAACACAGTGGTGGGTCTGTGTGAAACAATTTGTAATCTAAATAAAGCAAGTTCATTACAATGTTAAAAAACATACATCAAGCAGGACTGATTAACTATTGCATTTCTGTATTTACAAAAGTGCTTAGCATAACAAAATTACCTAAAAAAATATAAACTTTACCAATATCATTTGGTTCTATGTGTGCTCCTAGACCTGCACTTGGAAAAAAATAGCATTTACATTGTTAGATTTAGATAAGTTTCTATAATTTTTGAAGAAATTTACCAAAACTCCCCCCACAAATGGACCCATGTTTAAGTCAATTAATTTCATCTGGCTCATAACAGAGCAGGAGCAAATCCTTGAGTGCTGAGCAGAACAAAGAATTCTAGCCATTATCTGTGGCATTAGACCCCAGAACTGGCTGCCGACAAATTGGGCAAGTGGAGTTTTCAGAAAGCCAGCGATCAATACAATGAATATGAAACTCATGCGTACAAGGTAACTGCCTTAGTTTATTCCCTGTTGCATATTCATTAATGCAAACACTGCACGTTTTACTCCGTTCATTTTCAGTGTGAACATCCCCATAGTTCCGTGTAGAAAGATTGTCAATCTGCTCTTTGGTTAAACCTCTTAAACGATCATCATCATCATCCTCATTCAGCAGGAAGAAGTGGGCAAGTCGAAGGATGGGCAGTGTTCCGTTCTCCACTAGGTTGTTTGCATCTTGAGACTGCCTGCTATCTTGGTTCTCATGACTGTACCCAGAGCGTTGACTACCACCCCTCTGTCCATTTCTTTCCCTGCTGCCATCTACTGCATGTCCATTTCTAGACAAAACCCCACTTGGATCACCACTGTTTGCTGAACTTGAGTTATTCTGTGCATCTGCTAAGTGATGACCGCCTCTTTGCACTTCGGAGTTAGACTCAGTGTCCATTAAAGAACTCAGTTCTCCAAAGCCTGTCATTATCTGCCTAAGGATGGATCGAAGAGCCACTGATGAAGGCTCCCCAAGCCCAGTTTCTGAAATCCGACGAAGAGGTATCCGTATAGTGCTAATGTAGGTCCGAATACCTGCGCGTTCAGATCGGGATATCGTGCGCCGAAATCCCCCACTGTCACTTTCAAAGGTAACGGTGTTTTCTGACATTCCTACTCTAGAACGAGTTCTACTGGCAATGCTGTCCCGGTCTCTGTTTTCTCCAGGACGAATTCTTCTCACCTGAAGATCTAGTGTAATTGTTGGGTGCCTTCTGACAGCAGCTACTGGCCTACTAGATTCTTCCTCCTCTGAAGTTATTCCTAAGGATGGGGCTACACTGGAAAGCTGGGGAGCCTGAGTGTTACCTCTTGCTTGCTCTTCAGTAGGCTGTGGAGAAGCCTGAGCTGTTTGTCTCCTACTTCTGTTGACCTGCTGTGCATTTCTATCCTGCCTCTGACCACGTTCCTCAGAACGAGCAGTATCACCTTGCCTTTGCAGCGGGGAACGGCTTCGACTACTTAAGGTAGACCTCAGGCGCAAAATCTCTAGTCTTTGGTTTGTATTGATCCGGACATTAGTTCTAGCTCTACCCCTTCTGACTCCTGCAGAAGTACCTCTTTCTGGCATTTCTCTTGGTCCACCAGCAGCCAAAGAATTATTTCGTGTAGTATTATTTGTCTGGCCTGTCAGCTCCCTCGTTCTACTCCTGAGCCTCCCCGAGACCGCGTGAGAGACTATTTCTGACCTTAATGCCATGGCACGTCTTAAAAGCCTGGTCCTTGCAGCTTCGTTGTTTGCCTCTCTTGCAGCCATGCTCCTTGTCCGTGGGGCTACTGAACTGGCAACTAACTGACGTCTTCTTTCTACGTACAGTCTGGTAGCATCTATATCAACATACCCCTCACCAGAAGTTTCAGAACTGTTATGATCGTGATTTATATTGATTTCAAGACTAAAGCGAAACTCCCCGCTGTTTGGATTCGTTCGACTCACAGCTCTCCAGGTCTGGTTCCCACTCTGTCCACTGCGAGTGGCGTTTCCGGTGCGACGGAACGTGTTAAGCCATTCAAGCAAAGAGTCACCATTGGAGTTTTCCCCAAAAACATCAGAATCTGAGAGAAACAAAGAATTGCAAACATTCATACAACTGCATGCTCTGCATACTACAACGCTCTCCAAATTCTCTTCACTTGCTAGGCTCTGACTTCAGACACAATACAGTAACAGGGCACCTACCCTGCTGTGCTAATGTACAAGAATGTGCTCTATGTAAAAATGGCAGCAAAAATTACCAGTTCAATCTAGAATTTTTGTCTCATCAGCAGACTTGCAGAGAAATTAATATGCCCAGATATTAATATGCCTCTTCTGAGCCAGTGTTCAGATTCAGGTGGTCCAGAGATAGTTGTATTTGTCCGATACCTGCCCCTTCCTGAAGTTACCAGTTCGGGAATATTTTAACAACTCATTTTGATACAGCAGGAAAAAGAGTATCAAGTCTTGTCTTCTTTTGGAAAATATTTAAAATAATTGTTTCCTATAAGCATTAGAATAAGTGACCACAGAATCATTAAGGTTGGTAGGGACCTCTGGAGATAATCTAGCTCAACTCCCCTGCCAAGGCAGGGTCACCTAGAGCAGCTTACACAGGAATGTGTCTGGGTGGGATGCACAGTTTGAACAGATTTTCTCCTTTTGTGCAAATATACTCTTTCCCTATTACAATACCCACAGCTCCATTTTCAAACCCCCTCCAACTACACACTCAAGAACAGATTGTTGTGGTTAGGGCTACCTATATGTATAAAGCAGGCCAATTGTCATGATCACAGTGCAATTTTCCCTTAAAGGGATCAGATTAAGTCCTCCCTACTCCATCATCTCTCTGTGTCCAGGAAACCTCCAAGAACTTTGGTATCTTCATTTCTGAGCTGCCAATTTCTCTCCCAAATCTGACTAGAATTGGCCAAATGAGTAAGCCAATATTTCTGGGGAACTGAAGACAGACAGCACATAAAACACAAGCTTCATTTGACTGAAACAAATGGAAATGAAACAACAAAAGTGGCAAAACAGTGGAGAGATTAACTGTTTTCCAATTAACTTTTTTTCCAACTGCTCTAACACATGATAAAAAACCTCTAAGAACTGAAAAAATAGTATTTTTTGTCCTATTACATTTACTAGCAAATAAGGGAAAAAGAGCAAGTAATTTGTGATTAACATAAATGAGTTTTCATCAAGTATTTCAAGTTTGGTTTTGTATCCTTAGGAAATCTCTCTTACTTTTAAACAATCCCCAGAGGCACAGTGAAAAAAAAAAAGAGAGAAATTAGTCTCTCTTAGATATCTTTACAGAACTGTACTTATGCACCACATACTATGTGTCTACATATGAACATGAAGAATGTTTACCTCCAACAGTTCTACCTTCACCTTCTCTGTTATCCAGATCAGACTGTGATGTCAGACGCTCCTTAGCCCCCTCCAAACGTTGCTGCAACTCTTCTGCTGTTATTTCTCCTGAATTAATTTACATTTTGATAACACTGTTAGATAAGACACTATTACTGCCTCTATACAGCCATGCAGAAATAACATTTTCTATCTTGAAGGAAAATCTTCAGAAGACAGATAAAACTGACGAAACCAGAAAGAAAATAACACTAAGGAGAGATTATAACTCAGATAGCAGAGGAAGTAGGTAGTGGAATGCAAGAAAGAGATGCTGAATGTGTCAAGAGTATGCCAGCTTCAAGCAACAATTCAAAGGCCCCCAAAATTGCCACACATCAACAGATATACTTGAATGTACCACATGTTAATTATCTGGGTGTGGACATTCAAATGCAGCATCTTGGTATACAGGTAAACTGTTACACTTTTGCTCCATATGGAAGTTTTTTCCCTTTCTACAAAGCCACAGAAGTCAGGCTGCTTGAGTCACAGTACCACATGTGGTGCCTAGCAGCAGGAGTGTTACTTCATTACACCTCTTCTGCTGAAGGTATGCACATCTTACCGGGAGTGCCAAGCAGGTTTCGGTCCCTCATTAACCTGTAGTCCTCCTCGTTGAGCTCGTTAATGAACTGGTAATAGGCCTCCTCCCTGCTGAGGCGCTCCAGCTGCCGCTGTCTCTCACCTTCGCTGCTGCGCTCTCGTGAAGGCGCCTGCTCATTGCCATTTCCTGCACGGTGTCGGGAGCGATCCATAATAATGCCAAGCTGTCCTGGATAAAACCAGAAGATTAGACTGCCCAGCAATTACAGGAAGAATTCACCTAATTTGCAGTAAAAGGTTTCCAGCATTTTCAAATAAATTAGTTTATTAATAGCTAAAGATGATTAAGGTGAACCAAGCTCCATGTTATTTGCCAAGACAACAGGGTAGTTTATTATTCAAGTATATAAATACATAAATACTTGTAGCTTGCTGAAAAATAGTTTCAAGCCCCCTTCCTCACTGCAAGGGCATACTGGTTGGTATGGCAACTTTAAAATAAAAATGCAATGACAGATTTTTTTTAGCTAACTAACGATATTCTAGAAAGTTAAAGTAATGAACCTAAAATTTATGCCCTTTCTCTCAAGCAAAATACAACACCAGTGGGGAGTATTTTAAAAACTGAAGTACAGTTAAAAACATCGTTTTCTGATTATTGGACTGCAATTACCCAGTGTAGACTTGTGACAACTCCAACATAAGACTACATTAGTATTTTCATTGGTAATATCACCCACATAGTATACAGCCTACAGATTTATTTTTGGTTGAATAACTCTTCTGACATTCTTACATTATTTGTACATTTTCCTTGCATTCTCTAATCCAAGGATTAGCTAGCAAAGAGACATCTATCTCCAGAATAAAAGGGATGGGCTGTACTTTTGCTACAGTTCTTCATCACTTACCAAATATTGAACCAGTGGTACCACACTGTTAAAAGGCAAGAATAACCTTCCAGTGTCAAAGAGGCATCATCTCCATTGATTTTTGTGTCATTACCACCTCCCTCTCGTTAGGACTCAATCCGGGGCCAATCAGCACTCAGACCACTCCTCAACTTTCCTATTTTTAAAGGAAACCTGTTCTTCCACTCTCTATTTGAAAGACGATAAAGTGTCCTTTCAGTTGAGCTTCCTGTTTAACAAAAGGCACCTGCAACACCTGCTGAGGCAGACACCTGAAAAAAGAGATCACTTCTCTACAGAGGTTATCAGGCTAAAAAGCCCCAACCACACTGCATCACACCGCTTGCATGTGGGTAAACGCCTTTCTGTTTTGTTTTCTTTTTGTCAATTTACATATACATAACAGTCACTTCAAGTTTACATTACAGGGAAAACACGGGAAACAGCATTCTAAGCACACTCCTGATCAATCATTAGTCTTCACAGGACAGGTGATGCGACAACAAACAGACCAAACCAACTATTAGAAATACATCAAAACAAGAGCAAGTCTTTATCAATTCTGCAAACAGATACAAAAAATCAGAAAATGTATTTGTCAACAGCAGGAGCTGGCATACATTTAATATACCTTTCTTACGTTCTTTGTGGGGTCCGTTCTGATGTATCCTTGGTTTCATTATTTCCACACCTCATGTTACTTCCCCCCACCAGCCTGTCCCAGCTAACTGCACTTCTAAACACACTTCTTCCAAATCAACCATCTTCCTCCTGTGTCCAACACTACATTTTGATGCATTTAAAATCTTCTCTCCCAGCTCTAACTCATTCAACTTAAAGAAATTAAATCTGAGTATATTCCCGTTTCCACGCCCATGTTATTTTTTCTTTTTAATCAATGTTGTCCTCTTAGCCCAGCCTCACAAGCTGCAGGTAACTGCTGACTTGGATCTCCCACAAGGGCTATGTTCAAATCAGGTCACTTCTCACATCACACTTCTAAACACCAATTTCTCATCCAGCTCTTCCTCTCACTAGCCCGGTTTGCTCACAACAAAAGCAGTTCCCACCCAAACTCTTAGCCAGCACTATCATTGCCTTGGCGACACCCATCATGAAAATTACCTAATTAACACTATTACCATGAAAATCCCCCAATCCAGACTGCACTGAATACTGAAGTGCCTCTGACCCAGGTGACTTACAACTTGACACAGGTGCAACGGGGAGGAGGGGAAAGAGGATTGATAAAATTAATTCAGTTTCACGTGAGGCTGTTATTTAGACAACTGCCTTAAAACAACATGTGGCTGCTTGCCCGACAATGACCATTCCAAGTCAACCAACTTCCTAGGTGTATCACTGTATTGCTGCACAGAAAAAATGCCATATATATTCTTAAGATAAGAGGTCCATCACATGTAGTCCCCCCTCAACCTAAAGTGTTGTTCAAAAGAGAGGTTCTTTAGTTACCAGCTATCCACAGAAAATATGGAAATCTCTTGGATTTTGTGGGTAGTTGAGGAAAAAAAAAAAACTCTTTTGTTGACAACTGTATGGTAGGATGATTAGTCACACTCCTTGAATGACTCACTTAGTAAGGAGTGTGAAGTGCTCGGTTGTCCCATCTGTTTGAGATAACTCCATGGATGACAACTACTATCCCTATTTATCAAATGCCATCAAAACTAAGTACTTTGGCACCTAAAATGTTTTAGAGTTATTAAAGTTGAAGAGTATTAACTGCACAAAAATTGAAGTACATTGCACTAGACTATTTCTCAGTATTGAAAAGTTGAAGGGTATTAGTAAGATGCAAAAAAACCTGAAATCGAAATCCAGTTATGACTCAGACTACTCTTCCTCTGCAAAGAGGTAGGGGTCGCAAGCCAACAGCTTACGTTTTCTAGCATTTTCAACCTAAGACTTACTCCTTTAGATCTTCATTCATGATTACTCAGGCCTATTCTTTAAGGTTTACGACTATTTTTTAATATATACACCTTATGCTTTTAGGTTTCAGCCTGTTTCCCTGAAGTACTACCCCCGATTAAATTAGGTACTCATTTTCTGAAAGACTACCACCTGATTGCAAGGCGACCACGGAGTTTAACTGAGGAAGCTTCCCCGAGCCAAAGGGCTATTTAGCATTTCTGTCACACCGCAGCCTCCTGGCAGGATGATCTCACCGACTTCGGGAATAAAAAAAAAATTAAAAAAAAATAAAAACAACCCCCAAAGCAAATCCAGAACCCCCACGCACGAAGCCTGGGGAAGGAGGGGAGGAAGGAGAGAAAAAGGGAGAGTCAGAAGGTGGTGGAAACGCCGCTCCCGGGACA
>VXAX01003964.1:634117-754861 GCA_013399835.1 Leptocoma aspasia
CACACCGGCCGGACCCGCGCTTTCCGCCGCTGCCCGAGCCCACGGCTCCCCTGCCCGCGGCGGGCCGCGCCACCCGCTGCGGCAAGGCGGAGAGGCGCCCGTGCCGCCGCCTGCCCCGGCGGGGGAAAGCCTGTCGAAAGCGCGGCCGGCAAGACCCGAAAGCCCGTCCCTGCCTGCCGCCGGCGGCGGCGGCGCGGAACGGCTGGCTGAGCCCCGCGCCCCGTCCCTCCCGGCGGCAGCGGGAGCCGCCCCCGCCGGGACACCGACCCTGCGTGTGCCAGCGGGCTGCGCTCCGGCTCCAATTGCCGTCCGGGTGCCGGCTCCAGCACCGATTGCGGTCCGGGCGGCTGCCGGCGCCGCCGGCGTAGGTTCCGTCCGCGAGAGAGGCGAGCCCCGCCCCCTGGTGCGCACGCGCGTTTGTCACTGGGTACTAACTTGTATAAGGGATGAGGTTGGGCTTAGGGTCGCTTTTCCGTCTGCTCCTGAGGTTTTAAATGGGACGCTTTTCCTTCTTCCAGCACTTTGCCTCCCCGCCTTCCCTTTTTCTTTACGTTTCCTTCTGCCGGAATCTCTCACTGAACTTTTTCTAAGACGTTCAAAAAAATAATTGCTCGGTGCCGTCTCTTGACTCAAGCCGCGATTTTAGGGATTTCCATTCGCAGAGGCTTGGGTGGAAGGAAGTTCTCCCAGGCGAGACACGGAACCTTTCACAAAATTCTGCTGGTTCGAGCTGCGGCCGGACGGAGGGCACCCACAGAGCCGCGGTCCCGAGTGGCTTGTGCGGGTGTGTCTCAGCGCATCTTGCACAAACTCTCTGAATCGGCAAAATGAGGGGATTTCGGCAGGAGGGTGCTTCTATGTGAAACCTCTAGCTCATCTCTCTCACGTCCAAACTGCTCTTGTGTTCAAACACTCTTGCGGAAATAAACGAGAGTTTGGGATTTTTTGTGCAACCGGTCTCGATGCAAAGGGACGCCCTCGGTAATGAATGAGGTGCTGGGGAGGGCTCAGGGCCGCTGTCCAGGAAGATACTGTCACAAAACACCCAGGATTTCTTTATTCTGCTTAAAGAAAAGAGTTTGCACAAGTGTTATGGTTAGGTTTGGTGGTAGTTTACATTCCTGTTCTGCCTTAAGTGGTTTCCATGAGACAAACTGACGACTGGGACAAATTCTTAACACCGAGGCCAGATCAGGAAGAACTCCTTGCTCACTGCATTCAGAAAATGGTAACTTCTTTGTTTTTCATCTGCCTTGCCGCAGTATAAATAATTAGTATTCTATTATGATTCACCTTGCCTGAAGGAATTTAAATATATCCTTCCTGAAGATCAATTTTACTTTCATAATGAAAGTCAGAATATACGTATATATGTATATATATGTATCTATATGGTTATATTTTTTTAATCTTTTCCTCCCACAGTCTACTTTTACTAATCATTGTTCCACAGTCAAGCACAACATCTTCTCTGGTATCAAGCCCACATACAGACTGTTCGTCCAGAAGGAATTTATGATTTAGATGGGTGAATAAATGCATATTTCCATACCAAAACCTTACACTGAATTAGTTTATTTTCCACTGACCTGTTTTCCAACGCAGAATTTGGTGTCCATGTCCTGTTCATAGTGATGTTTCACAACAGCACACCATAACTAAGTAAAGTGCTTGCTCATTTTATGTTGTGTTGTTAATACAAAACGACAGAGTAGATCTTTCTTAGAATATTATTGCACTATAGCAATGCTGTCCACAGTGAAACACTCTCTTTGCAACTATAATAAAAATAGCCTGTGGAGGGCAGCAAACCTCAGACAATCACTAAGTTCTGTAATAACAAAAGAATTTGAGAACCTGCATTCAATTTGTATGTTCCATCTCTTAGGTTCTTTAGAAAGTACCTCTATTCTATTATATTTTATTGTTTGATATAAATAAGGACCTCATAATCAGTCTTTTTAAACTGATTTTTAAACTGGATCTTAGCATGCCCAGGTGACACCAAGGTGCTGAGATGAAGTGGATTTGCTTGAGAGGAACCTGGACAGGCTGGAGGAATGGGACATCAGCAACCTCATGAAGTTCAACGAGGACAAATACAGTCCTCCATCTAGGAGTGACCACCCCCCTGGGACAATCCTGAGTGGAGGCTTTACTGACTGTCTCCGCTGGAAATGTTGGAGTGTCCTGGTGGCAGTGGTTAAAGAGGATCGAGATTGCACCCCAGCAACTGTTAGCTTGGAGAAGAGAAGGCTGAGAAAGGATCTTATCAATGTGTATAGTGTGTCAAAAGGATGGGGCCAGGCTCTTTTTGGTGGTGCTGAGCAATAGGACAAAGGGCAATGGGCAGAAACTGATGCACAGGAAGAACTTCTTTATTGTGCAGATGACTGAGCACTGGGACAGGCTGCTGAGAGGGGTTGTGGAGCCTCCTTCTCTGGAGATACTCAAAAAGTTGTTTGGCCACAACCCTGGTTAACGTGTTCATGGGGACCCTGCTTCCAACCTGACCCATTCTGCGATCCCGTGAACACAGAAAATTGATTACCAGGACCTGAATGGGAAGTGATTACTTCCCTTTACGTGGCTCTTGCTTGCCTGCATGTGGAATACGATGGCCAGTTTGGGGGTCTCTGTTGCTATGAACATATTATAAGTTTCTCTGTGTGTAAGCCTTCTGATTATTTTCTCATGCGAGAACATCCTTTTGCTGTCTTTTACTCTGTGTAAGCTTTCTGTAAACAAAATATC
Organism: Leptocoma aspasia; assembly: GCA_013399835.1. Classification (NCBI taxonomy): domain Eukaryota; kingdom Metazoa; phylum Chordata; class Aves; order Passeriformes; family Nectariniidae; genus Leptocoma; species Leptocoma aspasia. The sequence continues at coordinate 636,872 of VXAX01003964.1, forward strand.
TGTGTCTGTTCTTCAAGGACATAGAATTGGTTAGCCTCCTCCTACCTATGAGGAGACTAAAGCTAAAATTACTTTATCTTTCTGATATTGTAAACGATTCAGACACATTCCCTAGACGAAGCAGCAGCAGGAGCATGGAATGCTCTCTGCTGAGCAAATATAAAAAAATACTAGAATTATAGAGTCATTTTAATAAATCATTTTAGCCTTCTGAATTTGTCGTCAAGAGTCCTTTCTTCAATGCATGGACCACGACGATAGGTCTCCAGTAGAACAATCCTGATATGGAAAATTCCCGATGAGTTGGAGTGAGTTCTGCTGAGGGCACTAAGATGCTCATGGGGCTGGAGCACTCGCCATGTGAGAGAGGCTGTGGGCCCTAGGACTTCTTCAAGCTGGAATAATGGGCAGCCTGCCAGTACTGACAAGGAACTTACTGAAAAGACAGAGGCAGGATTTGTATTGAGAGAAGGACAGAAAATTTCAGCTGGAGGATAGTCAGGTCCAGAGAGGCTATGGAATCTCCCTCCATAGAGCTTGAGTGGAAAAACCCTCAAGCAACCTTAATTTAAGAGTAGCCCTGCTCCGAGCAGGATATTGTCCTAGATATCATCCAGAGGTCTCTTCCAACCTGAATATTTCTATGACTATATGAAATAATATAAAGTAATATTTAATGTCAGGGTTTGTTTCTCCTCAGGCAGGGCTCTTCTCAGTAACAAAAGTAACCATGAATTCATTGTCTGAATTTTCAGGGTTTGTAGAGGCAGAATCAGAGAATCGCTTAGTTTGGAAAAGACTTTTAAAATTCAGTCCAAACCATTAACCCAGAACTACCAAGTCCACCACTAAACCATGTCCCCAAGTGCCACATCTGCTTGTCTTTTAAATACCTCCAGGGATGGTGACAACTGAATTGCTGTCAGGAGCATAACATAGGCTGATTGTTACTGCAGGTGGTCCCAAGTCTGGCAAACAGATGTTTCACTGAATGCAAGCACAGCTCTCCTATACAGCACCTGGATCCAAAGGACTGATGTATGTTTGTTAGTAACTTGCACTCCAGCCAGAATCTAGGATGCTTTGTTAGATCAAGTTGATCAATTTTACATTAAAATATAGTTGAGTGGAAAATTAAAAAAAAACAAACAAAGCCCAATACAGTGCTTTACATAGGAAACTGTAGAATCAGCACTTTACTTATCTGCATTAGGTAAACTGCATTTTTAAGTGCTGCCAGTATTCAGCTTACTCATCTGCACGTAAAATCTGCAAGGTTTCTGAAAAATATCCAGACTGTGCAAGTGTGACAGTTAGTTTTTCTTTACATGCAGAAAAAGAAAAAGTGCCATCACATTATTGTCTTGGCTTCCGCTTTCCCTGGACTAAACAAAAAATTGAAGATGTATAGCACTTAGCAGGACTGCACTTTTTCAGTCAATACCAAACTGGGAACACCTCAGTCATACCTCTAAACAATGTCTCTATGGGGATATGAGAAACTTTTAGCAGGTAGCTACAGTTACATGAAAAGTTTTCTGCAAAGCAAAAGTATGTTCAAATTTGGCAAATTAATAAGTGGAATGAGCAGACAGTCTAATGGCATGGGGGTGTGATTGAGTGTTGTAGGTTATCTACTTATCCAAAGATGAGAAAGCAAAAATTTTAAGTTTACTTTTCTGTATTTTTATTTTATTTTTGAAGATTGCAAAACAAAGAGCAAGTAGCTTGTACATTTTCCAGCTGTAAGCTTTGCTTCACAAACTCTGACTCTAGCACCATCACCGTGGCCATAAGCACGCAAACACACACCCCTCCCAAAACCAGCTTTGCTTTCAGTATTGATGCTCCCATACTCCAAGTGACAGCATTTACTTATTGTCACAATCCAGCCTGTTCCCAGACAGTCCAGGCTTTCACCTAAAGACAATTCCCTGAAATACATTCAGAAATGTTTAATGGTGTCAGCCTTTCTTAACTACTGTCCTTTCCGGTCACAGCTCGCTTTGCTAACTGCCTCCAGCCCACTGCACGTTACCAGTGCTAACATGGCAACTGTGGCTTCCCTGCAGAGATCTCAGACATCCTTCACAGGTGTGGTGATGCCAAACCAAAAAATATCAAAAGCGTGTGTGTTCTGGACATATTAGAAATTACACAAACTCAGAACAGAAGGATATGATAAACCAAACCATGAATGTTGTTAGAGGGAAAAAGAGAAAGAGGAAAGCTCCAAAAATCCAACTTCAGCAGGATGTGTTAAGCATATGTTTTTAAACTGAGTCCTGAGTCCTGAGTCCCAGCATGAGAGAAGGGAATGAAAAACAAGCAGTACGAGATAAGAAATCCTATCAGTTGAAAGGGCCACTGTAGGGATGGAGACTTGAGAGTCAAGAATATCAGATTCTTGTTGTGTCTGTCTTTTGAAGAGCAGACCCCAAAATTAAACTTTTCCTTGAAATTATATTACACTGTGACAGATTTTTAAAATAAAGCACAGAAAGTATGCAACTTTCCATGAAACAGAGCTAAAAGTTGACCTTGAAATGTCAATATTTATTTCTCATTATAAAAAGAGCCAAAGTGTGCTTTCTGTTTCAAATCTCTCTTGAGTCAGGAACCATACATCTGAATTGGTAAAATCAAACATTGGTTTCAATACAAATACCTGAAGTGGAAATGGAGTGAAGGTGCAGCAGATTTACAGCTACGCTTGTTCTGGAAGGCATAAAATTCCAATGATATGTAAAGCTAAGGAAAGAAACATTCAAGCAAACTTGTAAATATTCTTACAAAAGGACCAACAATCTGGGAAAGAAGATATCTCGGTTGTGGTTTTGACTTTTCAGAGTTTGTCAAAGTATGGAATTCTTTCCAAATGTTTTGTGCAAATGTGAAACACAGCACAGGTCATCAGAAAATGAAACTGGATTGTCTGTTCTTGTTTTCTTTCCTGATCTCTTTCCTTTCTAAGCAGACATTTCTTGTCTTCCACACCCTGCAATGTTTCAGCTCAGGATGGACTAATCCCAACCATTAATTACCATGTAGTAATTGGATCCAGGTGGAGGAGTTTGGATGTTCGTTGCCTCCACAAAAAAGTGATTATTAACTCAAAGAAGAGTACAAAGTTACAGAAGTGTGGTTATTGCTGTCTCCCCTGCTGATAGGACTGAGGGTAGGGAGCAGGCCAGAGGTACTGTACATGGTGGGTTTGGCCATGCAAGCTTGGTCCCTTACTGTCCCTGAAAGTCCCCAAAGCCAAGCGTGCCTGAAAGCAGCGATGGGGCTGAGATGGATGAACTTTGTGAGGTGGATGGCGTCTTCCAGACTGTTTGATCTCTGCTGACCTCTTTCTGTTTGGTTGGTGTAGTGAGGTGCTGGGCAATGTTTTTGTAAAATTTAGTTGAGTTGATGGGCAAATAAAGTGTAATTTTGCCACTTCTCTCAATTGCACTTACGTTTTGTAACACATGCCTAATTGCTTTATTCAACATACATAATATCCCAAACAACTACATAGCAACATACTGAAAGTCCAGCTGTGGGCATCTGACATGAGTCTGATTGAGTGTTGCCAGCTCAGGAAGCAGGCACAACCCTATCCCAAATTTTCAGGGATCACTGCTGATGTGTAAATGAAAATTGAGATTTGTAATTGAAAATTGAGATTATTTCAGACCATTCCAGAATATGTTGTTTCTTCTTTCAGGAGCCCCCACATTCTGTGATGTCTCTAAGTTAGGGGATTTGAGTACCCACTTCTTTACTCAATGTGCTGCATTCTTGACATGAAATGAGAAGCGTGTGTGCATGACTATTAAAAATGCCAAAAGCTGGGCTGTAAGTAGAAGGATTGCTCTAGCTTTAATTTAGTTCTAAGCTGCCTGTTCTACAAAATTACCATCTAACTTTGTGTTGGGTGGGTAACTGTGGCTCTGTCAGCCAAGGAGAGGAATCAGAAAATGCCCAGTTACTGTTCATATACAAGGGCCTTGCTAAACATAACAATTTTTGTATTACAGCCCAACTGATCTCAGCAGCCGCACAGAGGTTTGTCAAGCATTGTGACATCCATCTGTGTCTCCACAATATAGGAAAGACATTAAGCTATTAGAAGGTGTCCAAAGCAAGGCAACCAAGGTGATGGTGAAGGAGCAGCTGAGATCGCTTGGTCTGGTCAGCCTGGAGCAGAGGAGACTGAGGAGAGACCTAATTGCAGCCAGCAACTTCCTCATGGAGGAAGAAAGGGTAGCAGGCACTGATCTCTTCTTTGTGGTGACCAGTGACAGGACCCGAGGGAATGGCCTGAAGCTGTGTTAGAGGAGCTTTAGACTGGATATTGGAAAAAGGTTCTTCACCCAGGGGGTGGTTGGGCACTGGCACAGGCTCCCCAGGAAAGTGGTCACAGCACCAGCCTGACAGAGCTCGAGAAGTGTTTGGACAACTCTCCTAGGGCCATGGTGTGACTCTTGAGTATGGTCCTGTGCAGGGCTAGGAGCTGGACTCAATGAACCTAATGGATCCCTTCCAACTCAAAATATTCTGCAATTCTCTGATTTCATCCGTGTTCACAGTCATGGAATTGTCTTAATTACAACGATGCTAAGAGATGCTCAGAGCAGCAGGGACCAAACGCGTCTGCCTTCGCCAGCCTGGATCGAGCCGGGGACCGGAATATTCACCGTAGCCAAGGCTCCGGGAAGGGACCCAGCGCCGGTCGCGGGGGCTGCTGATGGCGGGCCCCGTGCCCCTTGTGCCCGGCCCAGAAACTACAACTCCCGGCATGCAGCGCGGCCCGGCCTCCCTCCGCCTGTACTACACCTCCCGGCGTGCGGCTGCGCCCGCAAGGCACGCCGGGACGGCCCCTTCCACGTGGTGCGCTGCCCGCGGCCGGGGAGGTGCCCGCGGTTTGCGACGTCCGTTTGCGGCAGCGCGCGCGGGCGCGGCCCCGAGAGCCCGCCCGGGGACCGGCGGCGGTGCCGCTCCTGGCGCGGGGCGAAGGGAGGGAGGGAGGGAGGGAGCGCCGGGGTTGGGGCTCGGAGCGAAGGGAGCAGCCCCGCCGCTGGATGTTCCGCGGGGCGGCGCGGGGGCCTCCTCCTCCTCCTTCTCCTCCTTCTCCTCCTCCTCCTGCTGCTGCTGCTACCGCCGCCGCCCGGTGTGTGCGGCGGGGCGGGGCGCGGCTGCCGGGGGCGGCAGCGGCGGCGGATCGCGGCGGGCGCCCAAGATGGACTATGACTTCAAGGTGAAGCTGACCGGGGAGCGCGAGCGGGTGGAGGACCTCTTCGAGTACGAGGGCTGCAAGGTGGGCAGGGGCACCTACGGGCACGTCTACAAAGCCAAGCGCAAGGACGGGTGAGTGAGCGAGCCAGCGAGCGGCGCGGCTCCCCGCGGGACCCCCGGCCCGCCAGCGCCCTCCTTCCCCGGCCGCCCTCTGCCCCACGGGCTCGCGTGCCTCCCCCCCGCTCCTCGCGTTAATGCCGTCCTTTCTCCGGCCCTGCCTGGTCCCCGCCCGGTGAGCCCCGCGTTAGCCCGGCCGGCCCGCGCCCGCCTCCCCCCGGGTCACTGAGAGCGTCCCCAGCCCCTCAGCGCTGGGCCGAGTCGTGCTTCGGTACGGGTGGGCTCGGAGAAACAAATTTAGTGCCCGAGGAAAGCCGTTCCCGTAATGGATTCTCGTTGTGGGTAAATCAGTGGTCGCTTAAGCTGTTCAGCCTGACCATCGGCTTCATAGAACGGGGTTTTTTGGTGTGGTTTTTTAACAATGCCTTTTTTGAATATGATTTATTACTTGTAGTCACCATTTTGGGTCGTCTTGCTGGCTGCTTCAGAAGCCAAAGTCTGCTTGTGCTTTTGGGGCTTTAAAATGCTCTAGGCTACCTTTTGTGTATGACCAGTTCTTGGTATAGACCTGAGTAAATGAATTTCTTGGCATAAACATTTTAAAGAAAGACCTAATGAAACTGTCATTTAGGTTTCCCTCCTCCGTGACATGGCATCACTTGCTGAACAGCGGAACAATAGGAAGTAGGGAGCAGGAGGAACGGGAGAGGCATGGGTTGTTCCTGTAGCAGGTCCTAAATTTTGAATTGCATCTAGTCTTTGTCGTGAAGTCTCACCGCAGTGGTGCTCTGTATGCTGTCATTCAAATAAGGTGCATTTTAAAAGTCTGGCTATTATTTTTACATTGAATAAATAAAGTTTTAAAGCAGGCAGTGGTCAGTCATGGCCAAAATAATGTCTGGTTGTGTTTACATAAGCTTTCGATTCTAGAAGGAAATGCTCTGGCTATTACCTAGAGAACAGCTGTAATGAAAAGGGTTGCACCTTGTCTTGTCTCTGTCTTAAACATGTTGATATTGCTGGTAGCACAGTTATTTCAGCCTGAATTTTGTTTGATGGTAGGAGTCAGATAACTACTTTTTTGCACAACTTTTATATTTGGATCCTTCCGACTTTTCATAGAAAAATTCTTATCTTGCCCGAATTCTTTCTGTTCTGGGAGGGCAAGAGGAAAAAAACATTTTTAGGTGTGATAAGCTGTTGCCTCAAGTCTCCTTATATGCCGGTACCAGCGCTGCTGGTAGAGCCAGCCCTGGTGGCTGTGCCCATACAGAGATCTGAAATACGAAAAGTAAGTCGAGGTACTGAAAGATATGTCTGCATTTTTGATGTTTATGTCGGGCAGCTTTGCAGCTGTTCAGCATGCTGGACTGCATGCAACGTGTAGGGAATTCAGCATGTCATACTGCTGAAGCATTTTTGGTGAAATCATCAGTCTGCTTGATGTTGTTTGGGAGAGAGTGTTAAAAATGCTGGTGATAGAGCTGTTCTGAGACATTTCAGGAAAAAAATGGAATTGTTTGCTTTAAAATGGATAGTTGCTCAAAGGTGGTTTTGCAGTAGGATGTATATGTTTTTAAATCTTCACTCTTGTTGGTGAGTGGGGAAATCAAGGTATGGTATTTGATTAAAGTTTGGGAAAAAAAAAAGATAAGCAATGTATATTGTCCCCTTTTTTCTTTGCTTTGTTGTTCATTTAGTGCCTTGTTTCCCATCCCTTTCTGTAGTACTTCCCATTTGCCTTTCTGATTTCTGAAAACTTTTTCTTTTAAATATCCTGTGTAATTGCCCTTGGATGGCCATTAAAATATGTAAAATAGAAGCATCCACAGATGCTTTTGTAGCTTGTAATGTATTTGTGCATATCTGATCTTAAATTACAAGGGTGGAATTAGGATTGAAGGTTTCATTTACATCCCTTTATCCAGAGGGAATCAGTTAAATCAAAGAAGCAAATAACAACTTTTAGTAATAATATTTAGTGTTCCTGAAGCTGTAGTAGTAGATGGATGGATGTTATGTCCTGTGGTGGGGAGTACCTGCAACAGAGTTCGGTATTTGTGTATTAGTGCATGCATATATTCAAAAAATACTCTTGCCTTGTTTTAGTATTCCCCAAATGGTAAGTAGTGATGGATCAATCATTTCTTTAGTTGTTTCTAGTATCTGTACAGCTCAAACCTTCTTTTTTATATTTCCCTTGAGCTTACGAGCATTCTTTAAACTTTGTGTCATGATTCTAATTCTTAATTTAAATAGCACAAATCTTCTAAGATATGCATGGTAATTTTTAGAGTACTTTGAAGAGTGGGCTGCAGGACTGCAAGTATTTTGTTAACAATACTGGTTCAGCTTTTTCTTAAATGGCGTCTTCTACTATGGATGACTGAGATGGAAGGATCACAAAAAAGAACTAAATTTTAGTAGTTCAGTTTATGCAAATGTATCTTCTGAGGCCTTTGGTGATAAAACCCAGTTGAAGAATACTAGAAGCAGTGTCTGTAGTACAACTGCAGTCTTCACCTCCTTTTTTTTTTTTTTTNTTTTTTTAACTGCTTTACAGGTTTTACAGCTGCCTCTGAGGTGCAGTAAGGCAATTGAAAACTAGATAGCAGCTGTATATCCTAATCCTAGAAAGTTAATTGCACTTTGGAACTACACAGGAATGTTTTGGAGGACAGTCTTTCAGGAATCTTGATGGAGTGAGAATCCTTCTAATGAAGGAGGATGTCCTGTAGTATGTGTGCTGGGATGCAGATGGGAGTGGAACCAGGGCTTCTTTCATGCCTTGCTCCAAGAAGAAAGCCAGTCCAGCCCTGCAGTGCTCTTTGCCACAGGGTGAGGCTTGGGGTCTCTGCTGGTCCATCTTAGAGGATCACCAGGTGCAGCTCCATGGAGGTTACTCAGGTATTAATTGCCATACTTGACCCAGCTGAATACTAAATCAGCTGAGTGACAATGTCAGGTATCATAATTGAGCTCTGTCTGGTGCACTGCTTGTAGCAAAATGGTATTCTGAAGTTTTTATTTTAATCTCTTTTATTGTAAATTTGTGGTCTGTCTATGTGGTTGAATCTTCCTGGTTTTTTATTGAATGGTGGTGTCTTTTTCATCAGTGCAGTACCTGCAGTGGTCTCTAAAACCTGCTTAGAACAAAGTCTGTGAATTGGTGGGGTTTATTTTTATAGCAGAAAGGTGTACAAGAAGGGATTTGACTCTAATGGCATACACTGGGAAGGGAACACAGGCCTGGCATATTGACCATCAGTCTTAAGATAAAGGAACTGTTGCTCATCTCTTGTGTTTGTAGGATAGTTAACTTTTTTTTTTTTTTTTGGTCCAGAAAATGTCATTTATTTCCTGCATAAAAGTTGCCTTATGTGCCATTTGGGTGCTCCCTCGGGAACACTGCTCAACCCAGCTATTAAACCTACCTATTTGACTTATGCTGGACTTGGAAAATATACCAGCAGTTTCTGTTTGGTGAACTGACATGAAGACCTGTTGTTTTTTACTTTCTTTCTCTGCAGCTCACTAGGAGCTGAGTGCCAGTGGCAGACGGAGGTGGCAGGACACTGGGGTCTTTCGTGCAAGCCTGGCTGCCCAGCTTGTGCAGCACAGGAGGTACAGCCTGTCCTGGGACTGGCCCCATGTCTAAGAGGTGTGCCCAGCTTTACTGGGATTGGTCTTCCACTGCTTTCTTTGCTCTCCTCTCCCTTTTTATGATACAGCTATAATCAGAAATCTGAGAGAGAAGCTGTTCTGTGGAGGAAGGTTGACTGTTTCAGTGGTAATTTGGAGTGTTTTCAAATAATTATTTTTCCTGTTTATTGGATGTAGTTTGGATGAGAATAAGAAACTATTGAATGTCCCTGTTAGGCAGTATCTAACACTTTAATTACAACAGCAAAAAAATTGTATAACTGAGGGTCTCGAACTGCAGAAATGTCCCCTGGTGCTTTATTGAAAGCTTTCCTAATCTCTTGGAAAGAGACTTGACTGGTGAGACTGAAGGTGGGAAACCAACACTAAGCAAACTAGTGCTTTCCTAGTTATTGTCAGGAACTATGAGAAGCGATGTTGGTCCCAAACACAAGTGGAATTGGAAATTTTTTGGTTTTGTGATTTCAGCTCTTACTGTTCTGTGTTGGAAGTATTGCTGTAGGTGGGGGAACAGATTGTTTAATTTGAACCTACTGACACATTGTAATTTGCATTATGAAAATACATCTGGCATGCTTCAAGCAGTCAAATCTAATCTACTTTTCTTTCCCCTTTGAGAGTCTGTATGAGTTGTCAAAGAAGCAGAATGGTGGAAATCTAGTAGATGTCCAGTAAGTTGCTGGGTTGTGTAATCCCTAGTATGACACGTCATAGTTTCTACCTACCAATTAAAAGGATATTGCAAGAACTTTGATTCTCTCTCAGAAACTCTAGTATAAAGAGAAACTGAAGGGATGAGGAATATTTATCTTGGAAAATAGAGAAGGCAGAACTGTTGAAGTTGGATAAAATAATGAATGGATTGGGTAATGTGCGAGATTTTTGTGCTATTGTTGTTTCACAGCATTTGAAGATGGACTACCTGGAATGGTTTTGGAAAGCATAAAGAAAATATTTTAATGCAGTCTAGATAAACTGTATAACCTATTGTCAAAGGGAAAAGATAAGAGCATAGTATCTGTTCTGTAATGTCAAAACCAGTCACTTCTGACTGTTGTAACATGTTCTGACTGTTGTAACTGTAGAAGCTAAGATGTTCACTTAGAGATGAGGCCAAGCTCTGTAATGTATGCAGAAGACCCTGCTTTTGTTTGCTTCAGGAGTTCTGAGTTTTGGTGGTGTGTTTTTTTTTTTTTTTAAACACTAAACCACTTTCTGGCCCTTCATAAGGTGGTTAGCAGATTAGTTCCAGTTTGTGTTTGTGGGTGTGTTTTGGTTGAGTTACATTGGATAAGTGATCACTTACTTCGTCAAGGTCTATATCAAACTGATATTTACTGAGAGGTACTTAGAGTTTGGGAGTGCCACAAGTAGAGGTAATGAGTTAAAATTTTACTTGGTGAGAAGTGAAACAGCAGGGCTGGACTTGAAGCTTCTTGATTAGTTGTGTAAGGAACCTTTACAGGAGTTATATCATGAACCTCATGCTATTAGTTTTCACTATAACTTCCCAGACAACTCTTATCTTCTCTCAGTGGTGATTTTGTTGTTTTTGGCTGAATGTTTGTGTGTTGATTTCGACTGTTTTGACCCGAAGCAGTTGGTGGAGATTGCCGGCAGGTGGTGAGAGCCGCAGAGCTGGCATGCAAGCCTTTGGCTTCTGACTCCTTTCAACAGTGGTGTGGAATTTCTAAATGCCACAAACTTTATTTATGTATGTAATGTGTGGTATTATCTTCTTAGAGTATATGCCCCGAGTCCCTTTTGGATCCTGCACTGTAGTAGTTACAATGTTCCTAATTAAACTGTATCTACATAATGAGGTAGGCATGCCATATTGCATAAGGTCTTGTGCTCTTACAGTTTTCTGGTCAACCACTCTTTTAACTGTCTTCAATCTTCTTCCTTCCCTTCTCACCTGGTTACATGGCTCCAGGCTTTATAGGTTTTTAAGGTCATGTGGTTGAGAGAGTCCTGCTTTGGCCTTTGGACATTATTTGGTGTGATCTTTTGTTATCTTGTCACAGATGTGTTGATTTATTTTCATACCCTGCAACAAAGGTGAGTTAGTGTTTCATTCCTACCTGAAGCCTATGACAAGTATAGAGAAGAGGCTATGAAGGTAGTGTTGCAAAACAACAAAGAAAAACACCAAAGATCTCCATGTAGTTTGATTCTGGACTTATAAATTACAGTAATATATGTAAATAGCAGGGGCGTGGACTGCTGTATGCAATTTCCCATTAAAGAATAGGGGATAGTTTTTGAGGGTGCTGATTTTACAGGAGGTGCATGTTGTCAGACATCACTGCTTTTGACCAAATGACAGTGAGATAGTGTGTTCACTCTAGATCTTGGGTATTGTTTGATTTTTCTGTTTTAAAAGTATTTTCAAAGGCTTTGTGGGTTTTTTTTTGTTGTTGATAAAAATAACCAAGCACAAAACAGTGGCTATATCATTTACTGCCATTGGAATCTGAAGAGCTGTAATTTGCAGACTGCTGTAGCAGAAACTGAAAAATTTCTTGATCCTTGTGAGTAGACTCTTAGTCTGGCTGAAATTGAAAACTACAGATGAAACCTAATGAAGGTAGATCTGCTTGGATTTGTGTATGGCAAGGTTGTACTCCAGCAGTGTGCAGCATCAACCAAGATGCCAATATGCACTTCACAAGACCTTCAAATTACAGAGATGTCCATTTTGTCATTACAAGGTGATTGTTGGGCCACTGTATCAAGCTGGTTGTAAAAATCTGGCTCTTTATTGAACTTTACTGACTTACAAGCCATTGACTGGTGCATCTGAAATACTAATAGAAGCAGATAATTCTGAATAGCCAGTTAATATGGAGGTGCTTCTCTCTTTCAGCAGAATAATATTCCATGGACAAGTAGCAGGAGAATGAAAAGCAGAACATCAATTGCAAAGACCTGCGTAGCAGCACCTTCTAATAAAATACTGATTTGTTTCAGTTATTTTTTCATTTGCCTGTCAACTTTCTTCGGAACAGAATTCATTCTACTACGGATCCTTACCCATGTGGAGTTGTGATTATTTGGGGTGGAGACTGGGCAGCTGTGTTTAGATGAACTGAGGGTGTGAGGCAGTGCACGGGCTGCTGGTGTGGACTGTAGCTTCCCACCTCTGCTGTGGTTAATACTGTCATGTGCAGCTCTGGTTCCAGAAGGGTTCCAGAAGTTGCCTTTCATTTTCTTTTACTAGATTTAAGCAAAAAAATTATTTAGTGAGAATAGGAAAGCAAGTGTTGGTCCTAACAACTAGCAACCAGTATCTTTTACCAGAAGTCATGGGCTCCAGCCCCAAAAGGAGATACTTAATGCGTCTCACAGAATCTCTTTTGTTCTGTGCTGGCCAAGAGTGCTATCTTTGGTCTACGCCACTTGCCTGGTGTCCTGGCTTTTTTTGTCTTAAAATAAAATGTTTGCCATGTCTGTATTTTTGCCACACAGCCTGTTTTTGAAGGTTGCCTCTGGCTCTTAGTTCCAGAGGATAAGCCTTTCATTTTGAAGTGTGATATTAATCTGAATTTTTCTACAAGAGTCTGTAATAGGAGTGATAGGTAGACTTCTCTGATTTTCTTTCATGGCTGCCTTGGAAGCAGCAAAAATGTGATAATTATTTGTTGCAGTGGTGCTGTTATAGAGTACTGCTGATTAGGGGTGGGTGAGGTGAGGATCATAAATAATTGCATGGTCTGGTAGTGTCTTCTTGGGAAGTAGAAGAAAATGATTAAAATTTAAAAACATTTTTAATGGCATTGGTTACAGACAGACAATTGACATTTCCCAAATAGTTCTTTTCCTTCTAGACTTCTACATACATAAGAAACCTCCCTATTTATGGTAGGCTCATTTAGGTGAAGATGTGTGTTTGTTTGGTACACTGAAAAAAGGCATTGTGAAGGAAGAGGAGATGAACGTGGAGCTAGACTGCTCTTTGGGAGAAGGTAAAAGAAGAGGGGGAGGCTCTGCAGGGTTCAGGAGCTCAGAGCTTGAGCGTTGTATCTCTGCATGGGGGGGGACCATCTTCTTGTACAGCTAGTGGACTGTGACAGTGTTGTGTTAACAAATGGTCTGAAGACAGGAGGAAAAACGGAGTTGCAACTTTCCTAGGTCTGACCAGTGACCATTGTGGTTGGTTCTGTCTCAGAGGATGAGTAAGGTGGGAGAGGTGAGTCAGGGTCCTGGGGTCTCCTGGCCCAGGATGACAAATATTGCAGCTCTGGTTTCCAGTACTGAGTTTTTACAATCTGAATAGAAATTATGGAAAAACCCCTAGACTTGGCCTAGAAGGAGCCCCTTACATTTGATGTCTGAAATCAGGGATAAAATGGTAAAAATAAGGAAGGATCTAATTTAGTAATTTTGTGCATTTGAAGAAAAGTACTTTGAAAACAAAAGTTCAGGTGGTTAAGCAAGTGATAAGTACTCAGTGGGCAGGTAGTTGCCAGTCCACGAGCAGTTCTGCAGTCAGCAGGTTGAAAGGAGAATTTGAGAAAGTGTTTCTCATATATGATGTTTTCTTTTTTGCAGGATTTTTAAAAAAAGAAAAAAAAGAGGGGTGTCATGTCCCTTGAATTGAGGGATGAGTGTGGTGAGACTTTAACACCTTTCCTGCTTTTGCAGGACGTTGACTGGCCTTTGCAGATTCTAAAAGAATAACCTGTAGCAGATGAATATCCAGATGTATTTCCTAACATTTTTGATGATTTGAAGCAAAACTGTTTGTGGTCTTTGCATGTGATAATGGTTCTGTGGAAGATACAGCTTTCAAGTACTTCTCCAAAACCATCAGGACATCTCTTAACTATAAGAAAAAAACCCTAATTTTATAGCTACACATACTAATAACTTCTGTATTTCTAAAACTGCTAAAACCCCAAAGAATTCTGTGTCTGTACAGAGTTCTTCCATTAAGATATGTGAGGTTCTAGCTGCCTTTGAAATATGGGAAGATTGGTGATGGACTTGGCAGCCTTGCTGTCTTAAATTCACACATGCAGTGCTGGTTTTGGTTGCAGCTTTTATCTTGCACAGTAGAAATGTGATGGCATTTATGGAAGCTGATTTATTGGTTCTCCTTCCCAAGGGTGTTCGCTTTATTGTGGAATTATCCACTGTCTAAATGCAAGTTCAGATTGGAAGTATATTTGCAGCTGGGGCTGCCTCTTAGGGTGAGGTGGGTAATCTCTTGTGCAGAGGTAATAATCTGCATGTCTTCTGCCAGTCTGCTGCCGTGAAGAATTTTAGATTTGTTCAGCTCAAATTATTTGAGGTTAAAATATTTTGTTTTCTGGACGTTTATTGAGGGAAGAGGAACTGCATTAAACATTTGGAGCAAGAAGGCCTGTGCAGAAGGGAAGCATTCAGAATTCTCATCTTGAATCTGAGTAAGAATATGAAGATTATGTTTCATCACTGTGTAACTGGCTCTCTTTGTTTTATGCTTGTTTAAAGTATTAACCAAGGCAGCAGTTTTGTAATACTAAACTAAATTCTGGATTGTGACTTTATGTAGACGATGATAATCAGTTCATCTTCCCTTAATTTAAGTCTTGGAATTATTCTTTAAGGTTCAAAACAGCTACAATGTATCTGAGCTCGTTCAAGTAAAGTAATGAACCTGAGGCAGGAGCATCAAGATACGCTGCTGCTAGTAAAAGACTTGCTTTTCTTTCTGGTAGCCTTCTACTGTAAAGTGGTCTTGAGCCTGTGTTGTGTGAGTGGATGGGAATAAAGTTTCATTTTCAGGCTTCATCCCCCCCAGTGCTGTACCTCTCATGCTCCTCTCCCCCCACCGTCCCCATCTTTTCTTTGTGAGCTTGGCAAGTAATGCTGCATGTTGCTGCTACGTGCGGGCTGACAACCATTCAGGAGTGTTTTGTGTTCTGGCTGGCTAGCCTGCTGTTCTCTCTTGTCTCCTCCAAGGCTCGACAAATGGTTTCTGAGACCTTGTCAAGCCCCATAATAGCACGTTTGGGATTACAGCCCTAGCTTTATTCATAGTTACAATTTTTTGTTAGGCTACTTGTGAATGAGTTGCTAACTTCTGTGTATTGAGGCTTCCCACTTGAGAGATAGCTGCTTGAATTTGGAAATCACTAGATGATCTTTAAGGTCCCAACTCAAACCATTCTATGATTTTATGAATAAATATACTGAATTATATACAGCAGCGTATGAAGTCCTTAGTAGTTTATATTGGAAAAGTGCTGGATAGACCATTTAATATTAATATTCTGCTTTTTTTTTTTTACTAATGGAGAATTCTACTGATGTTGCCCTATTGCATATTGGGTTTTTTTGCATATCCTAGTGAAAGACTGACTTAATCATAGGAATATTTGGATGCCACAAACACTTTTTTGTGTTTGTGAAATTATATGTGATACTCAAGCAAAAAGATACTGCTGTTCAGAAAACAGTTTCTATTCAACAGTGTCTTAACAACCTTGAGTGTTAAGTGGTAGTATGGCAAAGCATATTGTGCAGTCAGTTTAGAATTTGCAGGAAAATAACTCTATAAGCCATGGTTAAAGCTGCAGATACTTTTAAAAGGACAAAATGTTCAAGAGAACATAATGATTTTCTCAACTACAGATGCTAGCCTAAACATCAAAAATTAAAATTATCCTTGAAAAAATGCACGTTTTATGAACAGGCAAGAACACAACTAAAGGTCACTGAAACAATCTGCCTGTTTTTCTGGGAAAGCTCTGCTGTGTGCTTGTAACACCTTGCATACAAGATGTTGACATTTGAATAAAGGACACTTGAGAGTTGCTCTAAAAATGAAGACTCAATTCATTACCATCTGTGCGAAAAATAAATGCAGCTGAGAACTTGAAATACAAAAGGATCTGAATTGCTGAAAACTCTTGATTCCGCTTTGTGTTTCTGGGCAAGATACATTTTCTGTGAGATGCATGGCCTTACCCTGTGAGTGGGGAGCCTGTGAGCAGATGTACTTCCAATTACAGTTTGCATTCAGGTAACTGGATAATCCCACAACGAAGCCTTCGAAAGTCAGGTTTCATCAACTGTGTTTTCTCACAGAACTTTTGTGCAAGGTATGGAGCTTAATCAAAGCAACTGGAGCAAGTTTTACCTGGGGGAACTTGAAGACAGTAAGGCAGCAAATTTGTCCGTGACTGTAATTTGAATCTTATCTAACTTTTTTGTACTTGACCAGCTTGGCTTTCAGAATATCTTGTTTCTTTTTGGGTGAACATCAATCCTATTTAAGCAGGATTGAACAAAACAACCCCTCGCAATTAAATGTGCTAACAGTGCCATTCACTGTTATGTTAGCTCCATTTTATAAAAGCCCAACTGGAAGCTTATGTGACTCTGCCAGATGAGTGTCAGATACCAAAAGACGTTTAAAAAAGACCAGCTATTGCAACACAGAAGTTCTGTGGGTACAATGTAGGGGTGGGGGAACAATATCATTAGGGCTGCGTTTACATCTGCCTGACTTTTTTGCCTGTGCTGTGTTGGATCAGCAGTTGGAGACTACAAAGCAGAGAATAAAGCAATGAACGGCTTGTTAGCCTCATCTAATTTAGGTGGGTGCTTTTGGGGGGAATGCTAAGACAAAACTTCATGGTAGTGAGTAGTTACTTAGTGAAAGAGATAGGACATGCACAGAGGGGGAATCAACTTGGGACGTGGCCTACAGTAGGGTGAAAGATTAGATGCAAACCAATAGTACTGACGGCTGGCTGTGACAGACATGGTTTGTTCTTTGCTCCTGGCAGATGCCAGATGTATACAGGGTTAAAAAAAAACCAAACCTGCTTGAAGTACCACTTGAGTTAAAAAAGAAAATACTAAGGGTGCTGGTGGGAGGAGATGGCCTCTCAAAGCTAAAAGAGAGCCAAGACGGTGAGACGTTGCAAGCTGTCTGGGAACAGTTTTTGAAGCTTTGCTGGGCTCTCAGTGAGTGAGGGTGAGTAGGTACTCTAAGCCTATCAATTAAAAAAATGTGACATGGTGAAATAGTAGAATAAAGGAAGCCCTTGGGAGTGAGGATATGTTTTTTGAAAAATTAAGTCTTCTGTGAAGGTTGAAGAAAGAAATAGGAGCTAAGTGAATGTAGACATTGTGAAAGAACTTAAAGGACTGGCAGTGAAGATCGTGATTGAGGGATCTGTCTCAAACTTAGGTGTTCATGAAGTGAAGAGTAGTCAGTTGTCAAGGTGAGATATCTTTGCACATCGGAAGGAACAAATTTCTAACCAGAAATTATAACCCTGTGCTTTAAATTGTCCCAGTTATGAAAGACTGGAAAGGGGCAGTGGTGAGATCAGTTTTTCAAAGGACTTTCTGGAAAAGTGGAAACTACTAATTGGTAAGGTGAACCAAAAGCAGAGATAGTGGACCCAGGATAGGTGCTGAGATGAAGAGAGAGCAGTCTTACAATAAACATTCAGCACTTCATAAGTCTATTAAAATCCATCGATGGAGTTAATATTCAGGCTAAAGACAATGCAGTTATGTAATCTTAACTATGATTCCAAAAGGCATCCAGTTAAGCTTCCTACCAGAGACTAAAGCTTAATTTAGAGATGGTCCTTCTCTGGATGGGGAAGTTAGAGATGTGAAATAATGGTGAGAGGCCATTAGTGGTATCTCTCAGGAATCTGTGCTGCTCAGAAATTTTGTTTGGAAATCTCTTGTCATAAATAATTGAGGAGGAGCTTTGCTGATGAGTGTTACTTGGGATAGTGAAGGTAAGGACTGATTGTGAGGGCTTTACCCTGAGTATCACATTCTTCCAATAACACATTGTACTTGATGTGGAGCTATTTGTTTGGGAAAATGGTCCTTTCGTTACATACACACACAAGTTTATTATTGTTTAAGAAAACAGTTGTGGAGTTTATAATGACACTTTTGTGAAAGTGCCAGTTCAGTGCAAGCAGTTGCTAAAAAGCAAAGAGAATCACAGAACTTACTAGCAATGGAGTGGAGCACAAAGCACAGTGCCATTGTTGCTGTAAGTCTTATTTTTGGTATTGTAGGTGCTTCCAAGTCCTTCATCACAGAACTGGCAACAATACTCAGGAATGTGGAGCAGTGTCTGTGTAAAAACTTCAGTCATTCCCATAGACAAGGACTCTTCTGTCTGTGAGAGCAAGGGACAGCAAAGTCTCTAAAATCTTGAGTGTAGTTGACAAGATAAGAAACAGTTCTTCAGTGACTGGATACATTTCTGAAAGAGAATTCCCTTAAGGGCAAATAAATAAGCAGATATGGTCTGTGGACTTGTAGCTCCTGCGGTAGTGAGTTTGTGACTGTTAGGCAAAGTTGTGCCTTTAAAAACTTACAGAAGTTACTTTAAAAGCAACAAATATGTTGCTTCTTCCATGTAAACCAAATAATGTCATAGATTTAACTACTGAAGAAAAGTGGACCAAAAATAGAAATTACCCAATGAAATGATGCTTTTCTGGAGTGTAGACCTGTACTTTAGCCCAGTTTGTTGTTGATGCACTGAAATGCTGTGCTCTCTTTATGCAGCTTCTAGTTTCTGAAGTGGTACAAATACTGAGGTGACGTAAGAGCAATCTGAGAAGAGAAGGAAAGTGCAGATGAATTACAGCAATCTTTTTGTTTAGAGACAGTTTGTGTAGGCACTTGTTGCTTCATTTCCTATAAAAGTACTGGTAAGTCTGCCATGACCTTTAGTAAAGCACCGTGGAGCTTTGAGTCTGGAGCAGGGATATGCTGCCCATCAGTTAATGCCATAGGAATGATCTTCATAGTTGTGTGGGTTTAAAACCTAGGTTTTAGGCTGGCTGTCAAATTACAGTTTTGTGTATTAAGAGTGGAAAAGATAATCAAATCCCAGGGATTTTCTCCTCTTTGGAAGTTCTGTGCTGGAGCTAATTGGAGGGCTAGGGGCAAGATGGGCTTTTTTTTTAATTTTTTCTTTTTTTTCTGTTTTTGAATTATGGACAGCCATACTTCCTGCGGTTTTACCACCACTAGAAAGCAGGGTGTGAAGTGAGTGGTACCTTGCTTTTTTCCTCCATCTCTGTCTCTCTCCTCTACTCATTCCTTTGCTGTCTTTAGCACTTACTACATACTTTGTTAGTGCTGGTTTTGATACTCCTCGTACCCTGCTGTAAACTGACAGAAGTAGTTAACTCATGTTAGTTAACTTACTTAACATTTGTTAACTTCTTTTTTAGAAGTAGATAACTCCTAGGAAGATGCAGGAGGTGAATCATGTCGTGGAGTGTGGCACAGATCAGAGCTGGCATAAAGGGAGAGAATTTTTTGGCTGGGAGCAGCGAGGCAGAGATGTTGAGAGAAGACTTTGCTTTTGACAGCAGCAAATTCTTAGATCAGAAGAACCACATGTACAGTGCATCATTGAATTTACTTGGTTGCTTTGAACTTCCTGCCAAACTACATGTTGTGGCAAAAGTCGTTAATTAAAAAAAAAAAATCTAAGAACAAAAGGAAGAAGGGGAATCAGTAATTGCCATTCACCACATCAGCCGTCTCAGAAGCCCTTGTGTTTATTGGCTTGCTGTTGATGGTTTTTCCTCCAGCTTTGGAAATTACTTTTTCTTTACCCACTAAAAGCTGTGATTATTGGAGGATTTATTTTGAAGTAGAAAGTATTCTCAGCATGAACCTTGCTATCTGATAAAAATAATGATGCTGTTCTGGCCCAGCGATCTTGCCATGTCATCCTAAGTATTTTGGGAATGGGAAAAATACTGATGCCTTAGCGAGACCTTTAATAAATTCAGTTCTGTTAATGCGTTTTGCCCTGGACTAATTTCTTTGTGTTAGCATTGTGATGAGTAATATGGGCCTTTATCTTCAAATGACATCTTGTAAAATGAGATCCAAGTCCATGAAACCAGCTTCAGTGAAAAACTGTGCACCTTATATGCTTCTATCCTTTTATAAAGGTTTTTCTTTTCCCCTTTTTTAAAGCACACGGTCTAAAAATTGCATATTAAAGTGTTAACAAGACTCAGTCATTCTGAAAGATTACTTTTCTTTCAGGATAAGCTGTATGGGGGGGCAGCGGGGAGCTAATGGCAACAATGAAGAGCACAAACTGTCTTTTTTCCCTGCTTTTGCATATGCTGTCTTTTACCTCTGCTTTTTCTGTGCATCATGTACATGTCTTCAAAAGGGGAAAAACCCCAACCCTTACCATGCAAATTCATTGAATTGTTGCCTTAGAGAGAAGTCTTAATTTTTTTTCTTCTGCTAGATTGTTTAATGTTTACATTTTTAATACGATCTTTCTGCTAGACCTTAAGTTAAATTTTTAATTCAGCTAGAACTTATTGGCAAACTTGCAAGATATTCATTGCCTAGCATTAAGGCATATATTTTTGTGATATCTCTGGAAAAAAAAAAGAAGTGAGAGAACAGCAGGGTAATTAAAATTAAATATGAAGTTTCTGTCAATTTTTCTGAGTTTTGCAATGTGCAAGTTTTGCAGGAGTACTGTATTGTTTGGAGGCTCCATTCAGCTCTAGCGAATTCTAGACATTTGATCACTTTTTTTGTTTGTTTTTAACATGCTTCCATGCGTTTTTATTAATATTTTTTCCTGTACCTCACATTTGAATTTGTGAAGAAGTAAATCACGTTTATTTCTGTAGAAATAGGGAAGCAGTCTGAAATCTCTCCTTTGGGAGTGAGCGCTCTTGAGAGTGTGTGACATGTAAAGAGGTCCTGGTGCTGACATCTGTATTAGAATGGGTGGAAGATGCTGCTTTTAGTGGCAAGGACAAATATGTAAGTCACACTACTTTATGAACTGAATTTATTCTCATCTACAGATTAACTAGTACCAGCTGCACTTTATTCCCTTCTCTTCCTGGAAAGAGGTGTTCCTTATTTTCATGTTCTCTTTGCAGGTAACTTTGTAGAGGAGAATAGAGTTATAAACTACTCTTTTTAGCTGAAATGCATAAAAAATAGTTCAGATTCACAGATTTTCTGACTGGGTTGTGTTATTCATAATCCTTTCTCATATATTAATACATAAGAGGCTTTCATGACAAAATCTGGGATTTTATCTCATTTTTGGCAGATTTCTTCCTTGAAAGGAACAAGCTAGAATTTATGATGGGATAAACTTTAAGCTGGTTGTAAATACATTTAAATACTCGGGGCTTTAATAAATCTGAACTTTTAAAAATAGTCATGCTTTGGTTGTGTGGCACACAGTTTATACTAGAGAAGGTAATGTTAACCTATTTCCTATAGGTTTAATGCATATTGTAGGACTACTGCATTTTTCAAAATGTTTTTACGTTCAGTCAAATGAAGAAGCAGTAATTTGAGCTGATGTTGACCTTCTGATTTGGTTTTGTCCAACTTATTTTAGCCAGTTTAACTGAAATGTGCTCATAAGACAAAACCCATGAGTGGCTCTTGTAAAATTAAGTATTTGTAGAATAATCAAATTTTGGAAATTTGTATTCATAATATACATAGAGCATCAGTAAAAGTAAAATAACTTTCAAGTCCTTCTTAAACCTCTATAAGAGAATAACATAATTATAGTTTGTATTGTTTCCATATTTTGAAAAATACGTGGCTTTAGCTGTGGTGTGTTTTTCCAGTGATCGTAATTACTTCTGCAGGGGGTGCTGCACTTAGCTGGCAAATGTGGATGTACTGCATCCAGCTGATGGGGGAAAAAAAAAATACTGGTTAGAAGATAATCTAACTTGATGTTAATTGTGGACAGGAACTGCTGTACTTCTGCTATGTCTGCTTTTTGTTTTTAAATAAGTCTGGTGTTCATCTGAGCACTCAGCAGACCACTTCAATGTACTAATGGGGTAGAAAGTGTACCAGAGAAAAATCTGGAAATACCTTTCTGAATAAGCTCAGAACAAGCCCTGAACAAGCTCATCTCCATCAGAAAATGAGTGCCTGGGCTCTAGCAGAAAGGACAGGAGTGTGTGTGTGTGTGTGTGTATGAAAAAGGGGTTGTTTCAGCAGCAACTCATTGACTCAAAGCAAGCCATTGTGTAAAACTTCTTGGTGTTTTTCAGTTCTTTTTGTCAACATAATTGGAAAACATTTTGATATATGAAAACCAGCAGGTTTCCTTTTTTATTAAAAGGAAATAACAAGATGAAGTGGTTGCCATTGCATCATTGTTAACTCATATATTTTTGAGAGAATGATTTATAAGATGTTGTTCTTTATTTTAGGATTACCTGAAGGTATAGGGTTAGTGATGAGACTTACTATGTGTGCTAATTAGCTTGATAAAAGTTTTGACCTAAATGTGTTTCTGGGAAGTCAGGTGCTTGTAGTGTGACTTATCAGCTGTTGTACCCAGTAGCTGGTATCCATTTTTTCCTGTACAATTTATTTTCTGCTGATGCACGTATTTTTTGCTATTTGACTGTTACCTTCTATCTTTACAGAACTCTTATATCTCATTCTGCAGAGTTACACCTGTTCAGCTTTGTACAGTGAAATGTATGCATTGATAACCGCTGGGTTCCATACATTTAAATGTCTTTACAATTTGAAACTTTTTTCATTCTCAGCTATTTTGACAATAACCCTTAGTAAATTTAAATTTTACTGCATTCTTCTGTTTTAAAGACAGTTTATGTGCTTGCCAAGGATTAACCCCGGCAGCTCAGCCCCATGCAGCTGCTTGCTGTCCAGGCTCTCTCATTTGGCTCTGCATGTATGATGAGATCATGTCACAAGCTTTGCTAAGGTCAAGGTAGCATCCAGTGCTTTTTCATGGTCGTCTCTTTGTATGGGACACTCAGGTTGATGAGACACAACTTAGAAAATCCTTGCTAGTTGTTCCTAGTAATTTGTTTTCCTTTATGGGCCTGAAAATAGCTTCCAAGGACAGTTGGCTGCATAACCTTTTCATAGACTGAGATTAGGCTGGTTGGCCTATAATATCACTGAACCTTTTTGCCCTTCTCAGAGGGGGTCCTGATATTCGCCCTTTTCCAATGGTCAGGAATCTGCCAGTGTGCACCGTGACCTTTTGCAGATGACAGAGTGGCTTTGCAATATTTGTCAGTGCTGTTAAGCACCCTTGAATGCAGCCCACCTGGTCACGTGGACTTGAGTGTATCCAGTTTGTTGACACTGTCCTTAATTTGGTTTTCCTCTACTTCCTTTCACCAGGACTGTGTTGGGAATTTGTAGTTGTGAAAGAGTACTCTGATGTGAAAACCGATGCCGGGAAGGCACTGGGAACCTGAGCCTCTTGTGTCCTTTGCCCCTTGGTTCTCCAGCACACTTGGTTGGTAGTTAAGAGGTACAAAATGCAAAGTAAATAGAACTCCTGGTGTAAATAACTTATTCTGGCAAGATTATTTGGTGCCTGAATGTGGTGTTGGTAGAGGAAAACAGATAATTCTGTTCTTGCAAGTAATCATTTGAATGGGTACCAGGTCTGTCCTCATGTTGCTGTGCTTTCTAGAAAATTGTGGTTTTATGATTTGTGTTCAAATGTTTGCTGTGGTTATATCATGTGTATTTAGTATAAAAGTATTAAATCTTTAGTTTCAAAAACTGCATTTGTGCATTTATATGCTTCCCAATAACTGAATTACTACTTCCTGTAGACTTCATTGGATCTCTTGTATGACTAGGGTGATTTTAATTTATTTAAAAACAAAACCAAAAATTACCACTGCTGTGACCTGGGAGATGAGGCAGGGAATGATGCCACAAAATGAAAATGCCAAGTCTCCAAAGTGTTTGTGTTGTGTCTTTGCTGTTGTGTTTCATTTTCATAATTTAGCATGTAAAAAAAAAAAAAACCCTACATGTGTTTTATTAATAGGCTTATCTTTCATTATAAGGTTTTGTATTTTTTAGGGAATAAGAGGCATAAACATTAAAGAGATTCCTTTTCTGTAGAAGAAGTACTGCATTTATAGTTCCCTTTGGTAATACAAAACTTAAGTGTCTATTTCCCTCAAATGTTTAACTGCAGTCAGATTTTATATCTTCTTCTTTCTAGACAAAAATAATCTTACATTGTGACCAGTTAATTTTGAATTTGAGATTTTTAACTGTAATGTAAATTTAGAATGATCATCACTGATTTAAAGACACTGGTACTTTATTTTGCTATATTTATCACTCAGACGAATTTTGAACTGTTCTGATGAACTGAATAAAGGATATATTGTAGTGTTGTGTCAATACATTTCTACAAAATTTTTGATATGTGAGATGAAATAACCTTTTTTTTTAAATCTGCCTTTTATGTAATAGGCCTCCTTTCTTTTACTTATGTACGGATGAGGGTTTTTTTTTTCTCCCAGAGGCCAAATATTTCTTATGATGCTGTTGTACTTCCAAATTCAATAGAACGTAAAAAAAGATGATGTTTAGAAGTAGCATTATAATAAAAACTTAAAGCTCTTGAAGATGGCAATTTTTTGGTTTACTTTGTTCAAGCTGTAAGAGCAACATCTTTTCTGCTTTTTTATGGTAATTTAGTAGGGTTTTTTTGTTGTTGTCATTAAAATCTGCTGGAAGTGATGTTGCAAGTAACCATTTTTTTCAAGTTTATACCTCTGATGTTAGTGTTGTTCCTCTGAGGATTTTCCACAAGGTTATGTAGTTTGCTCATGACTACAGTAAGTACTGCTGTTGTCAGCAGCAGTGTGTACAAAGTGAGTTTTCTTATTCTTGCTGCTCTTACACCACATATTACTACTGGGGAGCACCACAGAGTTGAAGATACCAGCCTACTTTAGTGCAGGAAAGTAAGAATAAATGGCTATGAAAATAAGTTTGCAAATTGACCAGCTTTTCAAAGCCTACTGGTAGGTGGAGGAGCTGCTGAAGTTACTTAATGTTTAATTCCAGGCAGCAGGGGAAGAGAACAGATTTTCCCAGCATGCTCTGTTAGAAAGAAGAAATTTAGTTGAACTGAGTCTTACTGTACCCTTAAAATGCAGCCTGCTAAGTGGCCCATTTTGTTACTCACAGTTGGCTGTGGAAGATGTTTATAAACAGGACTTTTTTCTTGTTTTTTTTTTTTCTTTTTACTTACTGCTTTTTTTTCTGTTTTGTCTTTGAATGTCTCTTTATCTTCAAACATCTCTTTATCTTCAAAGAAGGAAATTGCCCATGTCCAAAATCATGGAGAAGCCTTGGGCTGCATTATGATTCTAAGTAGACTATTGGAAAAATATTTTCTTAAGTTTTATGAAATAAGCTTGGTCATGGTGTTTGGCACTCCTGCAAACTCTTACCACTCCCTTTAAAAAGTATTCCCCCAGTTCCCTTGGCTCCCAAAGAATAGGTTAGGTTTTTCAATGAAAATATAATTTGGCTTAAAGGTAAAAGTAGGATATTCCTACTCCTGGAAATGGAAAAACTGGTACTTTTGGCGTAGTGGGGTAATCATGGTGTTTTAGCAGCCTCAGCATACAACATGTTAGGAGTGGGTTAGGAATTGGTTTATTACTTTGTTATCTCAACTGTGCCAGCAAAATTCAGAGAATTTAAGTCTTAGAAGCCTTTGGGGTTTTTTTTCTCATTCTGAAGTAGAGTGTAGCGTGGTGCTAAAAATTGTGCTTTATCCCTAAACTTAATTTATTTTCCTTCTTTTTGCCACACTTATATTTCTTCTAGACTGCATGGCTAGGCTGAGGACCCAGCAGAGGCCACTTGGTCTGGGTTCCCACATGCAGGACCTGGGCAGAGCAAAGCAAGGGAACAGTTCATTCCCCACAGCCCTGAGTCACTGTAAGGGCAGAGCAAGACTGGGCTTTGAAACTCTGGATTTCAGCTCTTAAAATGGCCTTTAACGTGAGAAGATTAATTTTCAGAGCCTTCATCCGTTGTTTTGAGGAGACCCAATGCTGTGTTCTTTAAGCCACTCTGTCTACTTTCAGCATTAAAGCCCTAGTTGTGAAACATTTAACACAGCTGAAGGAGTGTTCTTTCAGTTTTGTTCTAGGAAAGAGCTGAGGGATTTTCTTCCTAAAAATTTCTGGAGAAGGTCTGCCATCTGGTATGGAAAATTTTAGTCCAGGTTTAATTTGGCAAAAATTTGACCAAGTAAAAATAGTTGTGCCATCTTAAACATATGTCAGGCTTCAGTGTAGACAGTGCTACCAGCAGTGCTTGTAATATCACCAGATTTATGGAGTACCTTGTGTTAACACTGACTTGTCCTTCAAATACCTTGGAATGTAAGCAGATAAGCAGCAGGGCAATGAGAAGAACCTTTAGTTTGGCCCATTTTGCTCCCTGTCCTGTCAGTGGTGTAATGCATGTAACAGTAGCAGCTGTGTGGTAGCGCTTCTCTTCAAATAGAGATCCCTCCAAACACCTCCAAACTAAGTAGGTGAGCATGTAGGGCAGTGAGAATAACCTATAGTCCAACTTGTTCTGCTTCATGTTTCTATTGAGTAACAGCTGGATAGCCAGCCATTGCTAGCTAAGGCAGATAGAGGGTAAAACAATTTTTAGCTGAGAAAATTCCCCCCTTTTTCTATCAGCAGCATTGGAAATCTTTGTGCTGTAAAGCAGCTTGGGGTTATGTTCAGAAGCTGCTCATGGAGCGGTCCATAACTTCCTTATCCACCATGGGTTTGTGTTAATTTGATCTTAAAATCAAGCTACCAAAGATTGTCAAAAGATCAAATTGTGTAATTTGATCTTAAATCTGTTTATGCTTTTGATCCTTGTAATATTCTTACATCATGAGTTGCACAGTTCAGTTATGTGCTTAGTATCATAATGGTTGCTTGGTTTTGGGCTTAATGCAACTTGTTTTTGTCTAGGTTGTGTTGAGGTGTGTGCTCTGGGGGATTGTGTAACATCTTGTTTTGGTCACATAAGAGTTTGTGCATGGCATTGTCTCCTTCTCTTCCAGGCTGGCAAGTTTTAGGGTTTTATTACATGAAAGCTTCTTAATGCCTTCTATAGTTGCCTTCCCTATTCTTTTTTTCCTTTTTACTGTTTTTACTGGTTTTTTTGTGTCAAATGCTGTATATTTTCTTGTCTTCTATCTCACTGCATCCATGTAATTGGTCTCTTACTGAAATCTTCTCTTGTCTGCTTGCTGTTTGTTCTTTCTCCTCATTATCTATGTTCAGATTTTGTCCATTAATTTCCCATTTTTCTCTCTTCCCTAGGTGGTGATGATTAGGGAAAACTGTGTATTTTGGGTAGGAATAAAGCAATTCAAAGATTTACAAATGGTGAGAGCTGGAAGAACAAGTGCATTTGTTCCCAATCCTTAACTACCGTTTAGTTTTATTTGCCTTAAGGATGGTTGAATTTCATTTTTTAGGGTGGCTCTTCACAGCTGTGAAAGCTGGAGTCATTAAAAATGGATAAGGCTTCTTATGTAACCTGGAGGTTTAAGGCTATCCAAGTGCTCCAAATATTGAAGGCAATACTGTATAGTGTCATGCCCCCCAGGAGTACTGTGGATGCCTGCCCACAAGTAGGAAAGACAAGCACTCCCATCTCTTAAAGGTTTTGAGTCTTTGAGCCTGGGAATGAGCAAGAATTCGCTATCTTCTTCAGCTGCAGTGTATCTCTTCCTGATTTTGCTTTTGGTAGCTGGAGTTACTAGAAGGTTTGCATTTTAAATAAGTGATTCTAAGGTACATACTGGGTAAAGTACAGGGAGGTTGCAGTATTGTTTTCAAGTGTTCTGTATGTTTGAAGCTGAGCAAACTTTTCATAGACTCATAAAATGGTTTGGATTGGAAGGGGCCTTCAGGGTCATCCAGTTCTAGCTCCCCTGTCAAGGACAGGAACACCTTCCACTGGAATCCACTTCTGGAGTCTTCAGACTGCTCTGACATCTGGTGGAGTTGTTTTATTAATCTTGGAAGATTCATTACCGTGGTAGGAACAAAATTTTAAGGTGCAGTTTGGTACCTAGGGGAAAGAAAAGATGTTTTAATGTGACATTAATTCTGGGCTGCTCAAGAATTCATTAAAATATGGGTGAGACTTAGTGTGTCCTAGTGTAATACATTTATGTGAGATAAAGCCCTAGCTAGGCTTATTTCTAGTATGTGCTAATTGTTTGGTTTTCTTTTTAATAGGAGAAGAAATAAATGTTAATCATTGCATTTAGAAAAGAGAGTTTTTAAATCATCTCAATCTAATGAGAGCAGACTTATATTTTAACTTTATCAAGGTGTTGTAGTTAGCTTACAGTTTAGCTGGGTATCCAGACATTTAACTAGTAAAGAATGAAAAGAAAATAAGGTGCATAATTTGTATTAATTAGAAACTGATCTCTGAATGGTACTGAAGAGCTCACTTTGAATTCACGGTGCAATTTAAAAAAATAGAAACCAAACTTCCTTTTCTCTTCACAGGAAAGATGATAAAGATTACGCTTTAAAACAGATAGAAGGTACTGGAATCTCCATGTCTGCGTGCAGAGAAATAGCAGTAAGTAACAGTTCTTTTTACTAGCAAACAAACTTACTAAAAGTATTAATTTGCATGCATGCTGGGTTTTGTCTGCTTGGTCATGTTATTCTACTATGGGTGCTATATTTTTATCATAGAAGTATATAAAGAAAGTACAAGTGTCATGGAAGACTTTATGTACTTGTTATGTTTGCTGTAGAAAATTGACAGTGTTTTTAAGTTGCAATTTACTGCCTGCCTCAGGGCAGATTATATTTAGATGCAGCAGTTTAAAAATATGCTTGGCATTAGTGACTTAAATGACACATTTGGTCTGACTTTCAGTATTGTACTTCAGTTCTTTTCCTAAAAATACTAGTTTATATTGGCTTACAATGATTAAAGCATTTTAACTTCTATTTAAGTGAAGATTTCTAACTAAACGGAGACTTGTTGCCTTGGAGGCTATAATTCAGCCGTGAATGCTATTCAGATATTTTCTTTAGTTTTTCAGATTTATATCTGTGTATTTCATGTTGTTAGAAACTGGTGAATAATGTAGTCTAGTTATAGGTTGTGAGAAGCTTGCGAAGAAACAGTGGGAAAACCAGTATTATGAAGCTTACCTGTTGTATGTTCTCATGTTTTACTCCTGCTTGGGTTGGTTGTTTTTCAAATGTTTCAAATGAAATTGCTTACTAAAAGGAAATGCATATAACTTAAGGATGTGTGTAGGAAGGGAATAGTTTCTTTTCGGTCCATATTCCTCAAGAGTGTAAAACTTCACCCTAAATTTCATTTTCATTGCCTGAATTACTAGGCTTTCCCACATAGTCAAATTCCAGCTGGTTTAGTGATATCAAAAACATTAGTCCTTGAACAGAGGTGAAAAAGAAGCACAAAGAATATTCTTTAGGAGATGCTCTTTTCATCCAGTGGTGAAAGCTGAGCCCTCTGCTATTGTAGACATCCACTCTAAACTAAAGGAGCAGAAAACAGGGTCTTAAATTTTGTTACTTTCAACCACTTGGGCACAAGTTTTCCAAATACCGTATGCTTTTAGGAAATGTCAGCTACCATTTCAGAGGGATTTGGGATAAGTTGTTGTCTTTCTGCAGTGATTTATCTAAAAAGATTTGAAGAATTTGTTTTGCTTGAACTTGCAGGAGAAGACTGGCTGGTGTTAGGGGGGCATCTCTGCTCTGTGTATGACCCTAACTCCATTTTTGTGCATTATGCGGATGATGAACTTGGCTGACAGGCAGGAAGGATTTGTCTTCATTCCTTGTGGGCAGCAAGGTCCTGATGGAAGAGGAGCAAGCAGCAGGGGTGCTTACTCCATGCTCTGAGCTGCTGCAGCATGTGCCTTCGGAAGAGGACAGCAGTACAGCTCAGGGCCCACGTGGGACAGGGTTGGTGAGGGAAGGAGGGAACACAGTGCAAATACCAAAGATGGCAAGAAAGCAAGTATGGAGAGTGAAGAGGGGCGTGGAGCCCAGAAGCAGGCATAGGGGTAGGAAGAGAAACCTGAAGCAATGTTTCTTGAGCTATAGTTGACTTTGTTTCTGGTTATGCTTTCAGGCTTGTGACTTCTAATACTGTGGTTGAATTTTCCTGCAGTTGAATTAATAATTCACCATGGACTTCTGGGTTTGAATTTGTTTCTTGCCATTCTTTTGATGTTGCTGTTTAAAGTGAACAGGAGAATTTTTTTCCCCTGGAATGATGTAGTTTATTTTAATTCTGTTAAATAGATTTTTTCCACCCTTCTATCAATTATAAAAGGAGCAAAATGTACCTTCTATGGAAATTAATCAAATTGATGATAATAATCATACTGTTTATATTGATGATGTGAGTATATGTAACATATGTGAAAATGCTACTGAGTTAACCACCAGTGTTGTACCCTGTCATCTATACATACAACGAATAAAATTATTTGTTGTTATACTTAACAAGTCAAGGCTGCGTGCCAGACTTTGTTACAGTGTGTTCTGGACTACCCAAATTAACACATTTGAAGAGCATGGTGGTGTTAAGAGGAACTAAGATGATTTGGTTTGCATATGAGCCATATCCATTTCAGGTTCTCTGTAGAGCTGAGGCTTATATATTCTACTCTGTGACAATCTGGGAAGAACGTAGTTTGGTGTAAATCCCAGTGAAACTCTTGTTTTTACAGCTCTGCCATAGCTTCTGTCTTAGGATGACTAACTTCAGTTTTGGAGTATTGAGTAACTTTTATATTTAAAAATGCCCATAACTTACTCTTTTAAGACATCTGTTTGATGCAGACACCTGAGTTGGAGAACAGTGTAAGAAAAATAAAGTAACTATTGAAATTCATCAGTTACAGAGAAAGGTTTGAACTAGGTTAGAGACCTGATTTCAGATGGCTGAATCAGTTATGGAATGAGCTCAATCTAACTCAGTTTAAATAAGTGATTTGTTTGGGGTTTTTTTCTTCAATCATTTGAACTTTGATTTTCTTCAGCTGTTTACTTGGTGGAATTTACAGTTACTGTGCTAATTGAATCAGTATAGTTCATATCAAGCTAGTTGAAGAGCTGTATCTTTCCTTATTTTTGCCCCCATTCATCCACCGTGGTAAACATTTGTGAATCCTGCCTCTTTCAGAACATTAACTGAATGTTTGGCTGCTCATATCTTGTTCTCTGCAGCTCTGCACTGCCTGCTATAGTGGGTATCTATTTTGTGATCTGCAATTTCATGTCTGAAGATTTAAGCAGGCACTAAAAACTGCACGTTCAGCATGCCACAAGTTGAATGTGTGGTAGATGGGAGAGCAGAGAGAGAGAATGGTGAGAAGGTTTGTACAAAAATATGCAGAACGTACAAGCCCAAATGATTGATTCCTCATCTTCTGATTTAATCATGTGGAAGAAAGGCATTAAAGTCTATCCACCTGGAATAGTGCAGCAAATGCTATTTCACAGTTCACAAAGCAGGAGAGTTCTTCAAGGCTGTGGAAAGCTCAGGTAGTTAACCAGGCTTTAAACAGAGCTTCAGAATTTTGGCTTGGACAGTTTCCTATACAGAAGTCCTAGGTTTTGAAGCAACCAAGTGACTTGCTGACATGTGTTGTGTTGATTAGCGTTTTTCTTTCAATTTTAGTGTGTTTGCAAGTACTTTGCTTGCACATGCTTCCTTTGGCTAGTGAGGAGTTAGCTTAGGTTAAGGCTTTGTTTGGGATTTTTGTTTTTTGTGTTGTTTAGTTGAGGGAGCTATGAGGTTTTGTTTGGGTTTTTTTTTTACCAGTTTTTCATGTAATTTGTTTATTGGTGCCTAGTTAGGTCAGCAGAAATATCTGACAGCATTAATTTTTGTCTTGGCTGTGAAGAGGAAGTGCTGGGTGTCATAGCAGATGTTTTCAGTGGTGGAAATGGTGAATGTGACAGTGCAGATCTGGGGTGGACAGTGCTGTGGTCTGGCTGTCTCCTGTCTGTGCTGTGTCCTTTAAACACCATATCCAGTTTCTGTGGGTTGAAACAGCCTTGGGGCTGCTAGGGCTGGAACAGAAAACTACAGATAATAGTTCTGTAATAATAAGCAGCTGGCTTCTCTGGTTGTTTTTACTCTTTGGGTCTGTCTTAGAGGCATTCCTAGGAATTTTCCTGTTTCTTGTTGTAACAAGTGCAGGCTGTTATCACAAAAGATGATGTCCTCTGTGTTGGATCTAGTGACAGTGTGACTGTAGGATGTTCATCTTCACCAAAGGGCAAAAGAGCAGTTTTGTGGAGTGAGCAAGCTGAGTTCAACCATCCTTTGGATGTGCTGTTACTTAACAGAAGTCCTGTGAAAGGGAGAGCCTCTGCAGCAGGCCTGCTCATCTCTGTATCTGCACTGTCCCCATGGCTTTCACCTGGGCTGGAGGGTGGCAAAGGCAGGGACAGAGGCACAGCAGCAGGCCTGGCCCCCATGGCAAGTAAGAAGGGAGCTGCTGTTGGTGAGTGGTCTTGCCAGTTTTGACCTCAGTGGAGGAGGCTCCTCTAGAGGGTAATTGGTCCTTCTCATACACTGGGCCTTCCGTGCCCTGGGTGACAGCAGTGTCACCATGTGATTATCAGGTCTCTCTTCCCTCTGCCAGTGGAAGGGATGGAAGAAGGGTGTAAAGGCTCTTTCATAGCCAGTCTGAGGATGACTGTGATCTCTGCAGCCTGCAGCAGCCAGAGGGACCCCACGAGGCAGAAGCCAAAAGTGGGTGACACCCAGATTTACCCTCTTCAACACCTTCCCCAAGTGAGCTTGCCTGAAGAGATCCTGAACCAGCTGTGTAGCAATGAACAATAGTTGGGTGTAGGTTCCTCAGGTTATGGGGGCTGTCATGTTCCTTCCACGCTAACAGTGAAAGCAGTTTCTCACAAGAAAGGCCAAACACAGCAATCACTTAGATGAGTGCATGTCTTCCTCGTGTCAGAGGGCATGTTATGGTTTCTTGGCAATCTTTCCATGTAGTGAAAGGTGACAAAGTACTGAGGAAGTACTTGGCTCCTTTTGGCATGTTTAATGATTCTCAAATGCTTTAGTTTAATACTAACATGGTATGTAAAGTATCAGTTGTGACTGAGTACTTACCAAGCTACGTTACTGATCCGAAGACAGTATTCTTGAGAGATTTTGTGTAAAGGGAGTGTAGCACTGTTTTTAGTTCTGTGACAGTGGGACAAAGATGCTGACTAAAGGTTGTAATTAGAATCCTTAGGAATCATAATGTTTTCTGTGAAGAGCAGAATTTGTTCAAGCTTGACATCCAGTTCTGTCTCTTGGTTCTTCACCCACCTCCTTGCTTTGAGAGAACATTTAGTAACACCTCTTTTAATACTTAGAATGTGTTTGGAATTAGAAGGTGCTAATAAATATTGACTTGCATGTGACATCACATAAGACTCACTTATTTTAGAACCTGTGGAAGGTAAAAAGAAATATGGGGTTTTTTTCCACTTGACATTTTGTGTTGTCAGGCTTCTTTTTTGCACATTTAGGACATCAAAAAATCAAAAGAATAAAATATACAACTTTGTGAAATTGTTGCTTTGTCTGAAGAACTGGAGCTTCAAAAATGTGTTGTCAGCTTCATAATAAATTCTTAGAGTGAGGAGTATTATAAATTATTGTTACAATGCCTTTGTAAGCTTTTATTTGAACACTTCTGAAAAGAAAACAGCATGTCCTTTCAGCAGGTATTCTGTTCTTTTTTAGTACTGTGGAATGTCTGATTTGTGAGAATATAAAACTAAAATTTTATTTACACTGAAGCAAACAGATCTTGAATCTGATGCATAGCACTTAAGCCAGTCTGGGATTTGGGCAGTTGTATAATAAAATTTAGGGGTTTATATAACAAGTTTAAAGTACTTGAGTTGAGCTTTGCTGTTTCATAGGAAACTAAGAATAGATTGGGAACTTTTTAACAAATGTTTGTGGCTTAGAATTGGGTGACATCTCTGGAGTCACCATATTCTACTCCTGCTCTTGCAGAAAAGCAAAGGCTACTCGAAAAAATTTAACAAGCTACAAGTTAAACTTGTAAGGAATAGAGATCTCAGAAGGCAGTTTGAGTCTCATTCTAGAAATGAGTCTATGAACATTATTCAGCCTTTAAGCCAAAATTAATCATGACTAATTCGTACCTATTTGTACTTATCATAATATTGTCAGTTAGTTAAAATAGCTCTTCACTTCTGCTCTCACTTTAAAGAGAGAGATAGAGTCTGGCAGGCTATCAGCATTTTGTCTTGGCTTGCTGGTTTTTCTTTGAGCAGTAGACTGTCCCTTTCTCTGGGTGTAGGCTTGGGCTTTCTTTGCCCTGTTGCAGCTGGAATTAATCTTCCTTGAATGGGCCAGAATTATGTTTCAGGTAATGTCTTATTGCTGCCTATACTTATCTGTTGTAACAGTAATTCCACTGGCACCTTACTTGTTACAGGATGAGTAAAATTTGTCATTGTCCTTCCAGTCTGAAAGTTGCTTTTTTGCATCAACTGCAATCTGCTTTGTGTTCCAAGGCCCTGCTTGCCCATTTTTCCATTGCAAGGCCATGGCGTGACTGTTAATGTATGATGTGTGTTTTTTGATCCCTTGGTGAAACTGATATGAGCCTTTTTGAAGCATGAGGTGATGATTAGAGTTGGAATTTATGCCATCAAAGTAGCCATGTAATGCAGTAGTGACTTGTGTTTAAATGAGTGTTTGGTTGATACTGCCAGTGGCTTTGTATGTATCCAGTTTTCTGACTGTCCTAGGGCTTGGGAGAAGTGCTGCATGGCATTCAAAGGAAGGCGGTCAGAGCAAGAAGCTGCTTTTTCTAAAATAGCTGATGTCCTGCCATAGGGGAAGCTCCTTCTGGGCCAGGTTACCTGGCAAATTGCTCTAACAATTGTGCTCCATTATAGGATTTTGGAATCATTTAGGTTTGGAAAGACCTGTATTGTCAAGTTCAACCATTAATGCAGCATTGCCAAGTCCAGCACTAAACCGTGTCCCTCAGTAACAACACATCTGCATGTCTTTTAAATATCTCCAGGGGTGACAACACAACCACTTTCCTGGTCATTCTGTTCCAGTCCTTGACGAGCATTTTGGTGAAATAATTTTTCGTGATGGCTGGTCTTCCCCTGTGCAACTTGAATTATAGAAGTAAGCATGGTAGTATTGCAAGGCTGCATTTTGCAGGTTAACATTCCCTGTGGACTGCAAAGGTTAGCAAGTGTCAAGAGCAGGGGTGAAATGGCATTTGCAACAGAGCTAGAAATCCTCACTTATGTGAGGAGTGCTGTGTCTTGGCTTGTGAGAATTCTTGTAGTCATGGAGAGCTTTACAGGAAATGTGGGAATATCACCGGAGGAAGCAGGTCATGTTCATAAAAAACTGTGCTGACTTCAGCTCTTAGTTTATGTGAAAGATAATTGTTATTAGTGCAAGAAAAGATTTGTCTTAGTCATGCTGCAGTTTTCCTGGTTCCCTTACTGTTGCTGTTGATTATTTAATAACATCCTGTTCTACTTGACTTTCTTCTTGTCCCTGAAGCAATTTAACAATTTTATGCATCATTGGGACACTTTGATTTACTGTCCCTCAGCTGCCCCATGGCCATGTGGAATAAGTATTTCTTCATTTCAAGAGGGAGATGGAGGGACCTTAGTGTGAGCCCAGGACCTGCACACAGGGATGCTCTTTCCCTTACTGTATCTTGAACATTATGAAAACAAGGGTAGGACCAGCCAGGGACAAACATGGGCTTCTAAAACAGATGTATTGGCATCTTTGTCATTTGCTGATTCCTATTTCTTTGGAGGTCTGTTGTGTCTCCCTTCTTTATAAGGAGGTACCCAGACTAACTAATATAAGAGAAACTTTTCTGGTTGAGGAATAGATTTGAATCATCATGTGATATGCAAATGAAAAGGAAGTCCATTTACAGAGAGCCAGACACATAATTTTTGTCTGCTTTGTGTTCTACAGAACTGAGCTAGGATAGACAGAAGCAGTTAGATCTAAAAAAGTCATTAGGCCAAAAAATTCCCTTTATCACTAGCAGGCATCACAGTGATAATCAAACCATGTTTTTTGCAGTCCACTTTGTCTGAATTGTCTTTGTTTGAGCTCTGTCAGCTGCTGGACACAAGTCAAGTCATCTGGTAGGAAAGGCACGTGGTTTATGGGCTAGAGAGGCCTGGTTCGTGGAGACTGAGGTTGCTGAAAATGCTCTTTACAGCCCATGTGATGTATTATCATCTGCATGACCTCTTCCAGATACTTCAGACAGTGTTTGCATTTGTCACTGCGAGCATTTCAACCTTTCCAAGACAGTGATTCAGGAATCATCTGTCCCACTGCAGCAATCCTTTCCTTATTCTGATGGTTTTGCTGATGTATGTTAGCCATCTTATTCACTGGGTCACTTGTGGCTGTCTAGCTTTGACTGAATCCATCAGGTTTTTTAAGCAAACTGAAAGAATGTGGATTTAACAGCTATTCAGCAGAAAAGGCAAAGGCAGAAACCAGCAAGAATGATAAACTGAGTACACAGATGCACAAAGAGTAACAGGTGCTGTCAGTGACAGTAGCAAAGGCCAGAGCTCCTAACACAATGAAGATGGGCTGCAAAGGGAACTTCTCAGGTGTGTTCTTGAGGAGTGTCAGCTGGGACTGATGAGAAGAAACACAGGTTGCTATGGAATTTTTAGGAGGATAGTGGGGCTTTTGGTACTTAACAGGATTGCTGGGATGTTTAGAGGAAAAATAAAAGGCAGGAAAGGGAATGATAAAGGTGGAGTGGGGAGGAAAGAAACAAGGAATGCTGTCAATCTCAAAGTCTGCAAAGACTACCTTAGAATAAACAAGGGAGAATTCTGTGTATGTTGCCTCACTACACAGACAGGGAATTCTTCTGCTGCATTACTTAAAAGTTTCTCATGTTTGTGTCCAGCTTTGGTGATAGGTTTTCTGTGTGTTCTCCAAGCTGAATCACATTTCATGTGAAGAGGTTGGATTTTTTTAGGTAGGTGATAGCTGCTACCTCAGGAATAAGGAGTAGGAGAGACGTAAAATGGGATCAGAAAGGACAAAAGGGAACACTACATTATTTTTTAGGGCTCTGACTAGCATCTGCATCTTTCATCAAGGAGTAGTTTGTTGTATCTGGTACAGATGTGTCCATTAGGACACAGGAAATATAATGTTTTGGTGTGGACACATAGTGCTGAACTGCTATGTAATCTTCTGGTACAATTAATTAAAATTTTTAGCATAAATTTTACATTTTTACTATGTAAATTTATGCTGATTAAAGAAAAATTTGATTAAAGAAAAATTACTTTGTTATAAGGACTGGCACAGTGTATTCTCAAACCCGCCAACATCATTCGCCTTTGAGAGGCTGATCTTTGATGCTGTGCTGTGCCTGTCTGGCATGCAGTTAATCTTCTCCACATCCCCTGTATGGTGGAGTGTGTTGGATTTGTGACTAAAGCAGTGTTGATAAGCCAGCAGTGCTTTGGCTATTGCTTACAGTGTTCAGGCTTTGTTTCCCATTGCTGCCCCTCCTCCCTTTGGAGGGGTAGTCTTTGCTTGGGGTCTGGCTGCACACCAGTCTTCTTGTGGGAAGTTGTACATGATTGCCTTTGCATCACTTCTGTTGTTTTTTGCTGTGGGTGTGGTGTTTAATTCCTGTTTATTTCACTTACTAAACTGTCTTACAAATTGTCTTGCATTTGTGTTCTTCTATTTGTGTCTGAGAGAGGTGAGCAAGTGGCTCTGTGGGGTTTAGCTTCTGGCTGGGGTTAAATTACCATGGATGGTCCCCACCTGTAATTGATAAAAAACTGCAAATAAGCATTTCTTGGTTTTTCCCATACTGATCTTATTCTTTAGAGGAATTACAGGCATTTAAAGAATTCCATATTTCTTGTGGATCCTATCTTAAAGTGCCTCGATGTAGTGCTTTCACAAATCTTAGAGTTTTACCATGCTGAAACTCTATAGCCTTCTGCATTGATTTCTGTTGCTGCTTTGTGTCCTCTACACTATCTCCCTGTTTGATCTTATACTTGAGGTAAAATCTCGGTGGGTTATATGTCCTTTTTTTCCAAGAAATGCCATACTGAAGGCTGGTCAGTGAGTCATAATGCAAGTCTGTCTCAAGTGAAATAGGAAAGAAGGAAACAAGCACACATATATATACTTCCATTGTAATATCTCAGTAGCAGCTAAAGTTTTAGCACTTATGACAAAATTATAAATAGAAAGGAATGAATTTGTTTCCTCTGTTATGTAGTGGAAAAATTATATTTTATTGCAAATAAATTGTCTCAGAAGTAACTCTTGCATTTGAGTAGTTTAATTTGAGTAGTTTAACTCTTGTATTAGAGTAGAGTAACTCTTGTCAAAGAGTAGTTTAATTTTCTGTTGGCATTTTTTTAAAAAGAAAAAAGCCCTAACTGTTCCTTTTTAATAAAAAATGTCATCATTTTTGGCCCACCGAACTGGCAGGAATTTGTCTAGTCTTGGGCAGTCACACTTAACCACAGTTTGCCTAGATAAAGCTTTTTTTTTTCTTTCTTAGCAATTGAATGAGTACAGTGTGATTGTAACATGACCAGTAGAGCTCAAATAGACTGATGCTGTGTGCATTCAGTTGTTGTGCTGTATCTTATTTATGTTTTCCTCTTGGTGGGGTTCAAACTATATTTCTGAATCAGCTGAGCTGGTTTCAGGACTTGCTGAAAGAAGTTCCAAGTCCCTTTGCTAGGGCTGTCTCTGCTGTTAGTACCCTGATTTGTTACAGCTCAAGAGCTCTGTACCAGGTTACCTTTCACCAGCCTTTGTGCATCCAGAATAGTTTTCTCTTGAACTGGGTGCTGTTTTATGGGTGGCTTCTGTGAATGTACTAACTGGTGTAGTCTGTGTTGTGGCAAGAAGCTGGACCTTCTTCTGTGGAGAGTGGTAACCTTGTAGATAAGCAGAGTGCACCTTACAAACCACATCTTGGTTTAGCTGACTGCATTAACAGGCTCTACATCAGCCATCCCATTCAGTCTCAAATGACTGCAACCAAAATGCAGCATTTTCAGATAATTGGGAGTGAGGAGAAAATGGGGTTGCCCAAATAGGGCTGTTGAAGAGTACAGCCTATGCCAAAGGGCAGATGCCACAGCTGGCTGTTTGCAGAGTTATCTTGGTCCTGGATAATAATGAGGTTTACATAGAGTTGAGGTTTTAGAAAATGAGTAGGAAGTGAATGCCCTGAGGGCATTATAACCTGCTTTCAGCTTTGGTTTGAAACTAATGACTGGCTCTTTCATGAAAAAAAAGTGGTTTTCTGTGGCTTGCAGTTTTCAGCTTCTGTTGTTTGTGTTCTGTGTATCCCAGCTCTGGATGTATGGATATAACTGTTGTGGACTTTTTCTTTTGCAGTTGCTGCGGGAGCTCAAGCATCCAAATGTCATTTCTCTGCAAAAGGTGTTCCTTTCTCATGCTGACAGGAAAGTGTGGCTTCTCTTTGACTACGCTGAGCATGACCTCTGGGTAAGGTGAATTGTTTGTAGGCACCAGGCTTAGAGTTTTAGTTGCAGCAAAGGGACAGGGTCAGGGTGATGCCTCAGGTTTTAGCTTTTATATTTTTCAGATTCTGTTCTGCTTTAGTGTGTAAGGCTAGGCTTCATATTAGGGGACAGTAAGCTCTCTTCACAGAATAGGTAGACAAAACAATTCCTTCTCTAGCTGGGGACCCAAAGACAGCCAATCCAGATCTCAGGCCCAAGAGCATAAACAACGGTGGACTGAAGAGAGAAAACAAGAAGGATGGGACTTGATGGCTGAAGCTATAATTGTACATGTCCCTGTTTATATTTATACATTGCTTGTTTATATTTCTGCATTGCTTCATGCTTAACCTAAATAGTTACAGAAGTCTTCCTGTTAATGAAACGTTGGTTTGTTTGTAAGTAGCTTAGGAATGACCCTCAATTTTGACCTTTATGCTTAGATGCGTATACCTGTATTAACTCCAGAATTCCATAGCTGCACCAACTCCTGCTTGTTCACTTTATCTGAATGTGAGAGACTTGGTTGCAGTGACTGGGCTGGCTCTGTGCCCCAGAGAGCTGGCTGTGGATCAAGTGCTCCAGCACTTGTGTATTTAGCACAGCAGGTTTTAAGTAAGGCTGGGAAAGGGCTAATACAATGTATTAGAGCAGGAACAAAAGAAGTCTAAGACAACCATCTGTTTTTCTGCCTGTCTCTTCTCTCTGTTACTTCTCTCTGTCCATTGTATGAAAATAACATTTGCTCTGGAGTGAGAGGTGAGGGGAGGTGAAACTTGTGGCTCAGGCTGAGGGATGCTTGTGCATGTGGTGCTTGGCTGACAATGCAGGGACTATCACCTTTTCTTTGCTCTGTGCATCTCCATTGTTGCTGGCAGGGCAGAAATGTGCCTCCTCCTCTCAGGAAAGCCAGGCTTGGCTGCCTGAAGCAAAGGAGGGCAGGCTGTATGGAGCTGGCTTGCAGGAGAGGAAAGGCAGTTTCCCCAAGGGTGTTAGATAGCTGGGTTAATTAATTGGCATGTGGAATATGAGGGGTCATGAATGTAGGAAGAGCACATGATAGAAGTTTGGTGCCTGGCTTTGGTAGACAAGATCTGGGCTGCTTTGATGATCACACAGGTGTGAGCCATTACAGACAAAAAGTGTGAATCTGTTAAGAAGTTTGTTCTAGAAATTGCCTCTGTTGGAAGGAGGCAAACATGGAAATGGTTACCATGACTATGGCACACCTTGCTGTTGAACTTAGTGACACCTGGGACTCAAGGGCAGAGGCAACACATCCTTTTGGGCTCCTCCTTGGTGCCAGACATCATTGCTTGTGTCTAAACTTAGAGCTGCTAAAGGTTCTTTTTCTGTGTCTGACTTGGTGGCTGACTTTCAGATGGACAGATTTGTAGACTTGCTCTGTCAACAGCTTCTGTTTTGAGACTACTGTGCTATAAGGGTATAGTAAATAAAGAAGGAATAAATCTGGGCTTCTGATTTAAATGTATAAAACTCTTAATACAGTTTGCAAAAATTTCTGCTTGACATTAGGTCTTGAAT
The DNA here is from genome assembly GCA_013399835.1 of Leptocoma aspasia. Classification (NCBI taxonomy): domain Eukaryota; kingdom Metazoa; phylum Chordata; class Aves; order Passeriformes; family Nectariniidae; genus Leptocoma; species Leptocoma aspasia. The sequence goes on from VXAX01003964.1 coordinate 677,896, forward strand.
GTTACAGTCATTATTAACTGTAGGAGAAAACTTAGAAGTAAAATAATGTAGGAGGTAATACACTTATAATTCTGTGCTGTGGTGTACAGGATATCAGCCTATCTTAACAAAAAGATTACCTGAACAAAATGCCTCTAAAACCTGGAAAATCAGTGATCTGCAAGGAAATGTGCTTTGATGTTAATCTTGGCTTTGTATTCCTCATACTCTGCAGGGCTTAGCTGCCTGCTGGGGTTAAACTGCAGCAAAAACTAGTTTAATTTTTGAGAGGGTGCTTTGGGACAGTGATCACTTTACTTAGTACAGTATTAATTTTTTAGTACTTAAGGCACATGTTTCTAGTTTGGAAAACAAATCATGAAAGGTTGAAAAAACCCTAAGAAGTCTGTGTAAGGAGTTGATGGCAATCTTTTTGTGTAAACATTCCACTTCTTTTATTTTCATTTCTTTTTCCCCTTTGCAGCATATAATCAAGTTTCACAGGGCTTCTAAAGCAAACAAGAAACCAGTTCAGTTACCTCGGGGAATGGTGAAGTCGCTGTTATATCAGATCCTAGATGGTATTCACTACCTGCATGCTAACTGGGTGTTACACAGGGATTTGGTAAGTGGATCCTCAATGGGTTTTAGCACTGGGATGGTGTTTAAGGGCAAGGGTTGTTTTCTTTAATGAAAAACCACTGGGGAACAAAAACCTTGGTGCTAAGAGCATGTACTAATAAATATCTATTTTTACACTGCAGTCAGATGGCCTTGATCAGTTGGGTGAATTTTAAAAGCTGGCTGTGATCTGATATGCTTATGAGAGCAACTGTATCAGATAGCTGGTTTTGTTTCTTGATTTTCTAAATAAACTATTTTAAATGGTTTCATTTAAATAACAGGCACGTTGAGGTACAGAAAATGCCTCTAGTAGTATCACTGCAGGCAAGATAAATAACTAAACACAGCTCTGGTGTAGGTGGGGGAAAATGGCTGTAAGAACTGCTGAAAAAAAGCTTTTTTTTTTTTCTGAAATTATCAGTTTAATCTAGGAAAGTGACTCTTGAAAGCCATTATTTTCTCCTTATGTTTATAATCTATAAAAAAAAGCAATATAGCCACACCAACTTTAGATGATTTCTGTGAGTAAACTAATGTTTATCCAAAGTACAAAATCAGAAAAACATTTTTAACCCAAGTTAGTGTCTTTAACCAGCAAATTCTTTTCAACTGGTAGATCACACCGATTCTTATATATTTGCATTCAAAATATGCCCACAGCTAACTGGTCTTTTTTTGTCTGTTGTCTTGAAATTGGGTAATTTCTCTGATCCAGTTATCTGTAGCTCTTACTCTTTGATAGCATTATTTTTTTCAATTTACTTTACGTGTAACATCTATATGTGATACTCTCATGCACAAATGAAATTTGCATAGTTAGAAGTACCATTAGTTTGACCTTTCATTCCTGTGAGTCAGTACTATCAGTGATATTCCGTGTTCGGTGAAATAGGTCTGGCTTCCTTACTACTCCTCCAGAGTCACTTTATGTCTTTGAAGTAGCTTTAATAGTGTTCCTGGAAATGTGGTCAAGGACTAGTTTTATGACACCTATTTTCATGCCTGATAAGTGCTTTTACAGAATGCCAGTTTCTTCATTTAAATGGAATGAAAAAGGTGTACCTCTGATAAATAGCATTTTCAGAACTGAAATCCAAGGAAACTTTGCTTTATTGCAGTGATTGTGTGGAAGGTTCTATTTTGCTCCTGGTTTTAGAAATGGAACAAAAGCCTCAGTGCTGAGGGGAAAAAAATCAAAAATAATCCGGTGGCTTTGTCATGACTCACAAAGTAGTGGAGCAAAACGTAATATAGAAATACATAGTGCATGTTACTATTTAGACAACTTTATTATATTTTTAAGAGGCATACAGGAAGCAAATTATTTGTCATCAAGAATCTAAATTTTTCTGATGTTTTACTTTCTACAGTTTTGGAAAATATATGAACTTAAAATAATGCTTAAAAGAAAACCATGCATGTTGTTAACTGGATGGCTCAGGAGATTGGTAATTTATTTACAGAGCCTTTCACGTCTAGGGCTGTAGCTCAAATACAGTTTAAGTTGGCAACTGTAAAAAAAACACTGCCATCTTATTTTCTATGAAATGAGTTGGTGGTCTCAGTCCAGCATGAAGTTTCCTTCCAGCAGAAAATCCACCATCACAATTGGCTGTCTTTTGATAATCTGAGGAAGAGACCAAAAGCTTGTGGCAGAGACTGAGAGGTCTTCCCACCGGAACCTTGTCAAGCTGTGTTGGTGAGAATCCTGTAAGAGCTGTACAGGGGCTGCCTGTACTGCCTTGTCCATGGAAACCTTTGGACTTGTTCTTTCAAAACGGTCCAGTTTGAGCTGAATTCAGAAGGCACATGTTTTCATGCAGAGCAAAAGACAGAATTGCACCTGCCAGTGCTTTCTTTCTTTTATCAGGGTCTGGAAGTAACCTGAGTAACAGAAGGGATTCTACCTAGTGTTTTATCTTGGAAAGACAGGGGCCTGTTGGTTAAGCTTGAGAATTGAGACTTCTATAACATTCTGATTCAAAGCAGCAAAACTGATGTTAATGCTTAGATGGGATTTTCTAATTCCAGGATACCTGTAACATTATTCTTCAGGAATATCAGTGTTAAATCATCAATTTTCACTCCAGATTGGATGGCTGGACAGATTTGCTATGTTTTTACTACTGTGCCTTTAAACAATAGGTATTGCTGTAGTTTCTAGATGTTTTATGTTTTCCTGGATTTAGATACACCCACAGAGCTGCTTAAGTAACATGCTTGTTTTCATGTCATATACTATATTATAAGAGTGATGGTGCTTGGGGCTGGTAGGAAGCTAAAGACTATAGTACTTGGCAAAAAAATCAGTCATCCTCTCATAGGATAAAGAATTTTTAATGGGTATGAATTCTAATATGAATTTTAATTTTTTAATGGGTATCTATATAATTACCTTCTGTTTAAGTGCAGTTTTCTGGGTTTGGATTGGTTTTCATTGGGGTTTTTTTTGGTGTTTTTTTTAAGAAGTCTGAGTCGAGTTAGCTTTTCGGTAGCTAATTTCTTACAGGTTTTTTGAGATTTTGACTTCTTTAACCAGAAACAAAATATATCATAAACCAACTCCTTTCTTGCTAACATCTACAAGCCGGGCAGTAAAATCTAGCAGCTATTAACATCACATGAACTTAGACTGAAATTTGTCTTCACAATATTGAAATCAAGAAATCTCAGCTCCTGTAAGGTTTATATAAAGTGACTGTACTCTGTATGAAACAGTAAAACCTGTTGGAAGGCAATAATTGTCTGTTGTGGGGTTTGTAGTCATGGTGTGCCTTTTACAAAGGAAATGTGTACAAATCTTTGCAGTAACTTAAATACTTGACTGTTTTTCTTTCACTGGGTAGATGAAAGCCAATTCACCATTTCCATCAGAGCAGGGATTTTATTTACCTTTGAATACTGCCTTGAATACTGCTATACTTGAGTAGTTAGCTTTTCCATAAGTCTTTGAAACATACCAGTAAAATTTTTCAACAAATAAATGCCAGCCCTTTTAAAATTTCTTATTTGACTTGCATATTCTTCAACCTCTTTAAATTTCATGGCTGAGAGCAATTGAAAGCAGATTGTTTATTCATGCTCTGACTGTAGCAGGAAGGAAATAAGAACACTTCATTTAATTACCACAAAGTGCATCAATTATAGTTTTAATAATATTTTGAATTTAGCTATCAAGCACGCTTGTAACATACTGCGTTTTGCTGACTTTTCTGAGTATTTTTTTCACTTTATAATATGCAGCTATTGTGCTTCTTCCTTTACTCAAAGTTCTTATTCCACACTAAAAATAAGCATAAGATTTGCCGTAGATCTGTTTTCATCAATATGCAACCTCAACAGCAAGGGAGAAGACAATATGCACTTTGCAGCATGCTTGGAAGGTTTTTTCAAGTAACAGGCTCGAAATAGAGGTCCTTTTGTATGGTACAATAACTTTTAAGCCATGCCTGTTAGCATTTGAAAGTGCATCTCTATTTAATTTTTTTGGTAGTATTCCTGTCTACACAGTCAGGATCCAGTCTCAGGTGTGAGATGAGCACCCCTCCACAGCTTGTGTGTGGTGACAGTAAGAAAGATTAGTCTCCAATTTACATTAATAATGGAATTGGCACCTAAGCTATTTAAAATACTTCCCGTGGTGCAGCAGTGCTTAAAAGCATACACCACCACCCCAAAAAAACTCCAGCAAAAAAACGTGGAGGAAATCTCACATGTCTTGTAGTACTGAAGCTGGGACACTAGTATAAAATTAATTTTGTTCCTAAATCTTCAGACTACATTCATTCCCTGGCCTATTTCTTTGTGCATGGTGTGAGTGGGTGTTGAACAGATGAATTGCCACTTGGCAAGTGAGGTATGGAAGTGGGGAACAGAGTGCTGGGCTTCTGCTTCCCATTCTTTTGCTCCTATCTCTTGCCAAAGGAATTAACAATCTCTTAGCCTTTGTCAATAACATCCATGTCCTAGTTAGCCTGGGATTGTGTCACTGTGTTTGTGAACATTTGCAGACTGTCACTAGTGCAGTGTGGGGAAGGCATTCCTAGTGTGCAGCTCAGTTCAAGGGCTGCTGTGGGACGAGCACTGGCTTTTAATAAACTTTGGTGCAGTCAGGCTTACACAGTTGTCACATAGCTTTCTGGACTCTGCCCAAGGATACCTGCTATCAGGTTTGTGATTAGTGAGAACATTAAAGATATTCTTTCAACAATGAATGAGCAAAAGCCACTGCCAGAGTCTTTTCTTGTAGACAGGATCTTAGTCACTTTCCAGGCTCCGTAAAGTGAATCACTTAAATGTGTGCTTTAGGCAAAGTTAAATATATGGAACTTTTACCTTGGCAGTTTACAATTTTCCTCATTAGAACTCTGGAATCCAAGGATGTCTCCCTTGTCAATATTTAAGGATTATTTCAGAAATACAGGAATGCCCTTCTGTCTTCCTATAAAGCTTCCAAAGCTGTGGTCATTTGAAAGAGTGAACCTAAATCCTTGAAAAGAAGAAAGTAATAATAGTGCACATTACTAGAAATAAGTTTGCAACTTTAAAAAGTAGGGCGATTTTCTTCTCTAAGTAGATCAACAAGTAATAGGTGTTATTTCCCAAAAGGTATTTTAATGACTTGCTGACAATTTGCTTTCAGAGGAGAAAAAAAATCCCCAGCAATCCAAACTCAATCACTCTTCTGGTTGTCAGCTGTTATATTTCCCAAGATTTTTGTTTTCAAGGTGTTTTTCATTAGGTGTGTACTTTCATGAGATCAGAAAAGGACAGTGTGTCTGGCAGAACTTTATTTTCTTGCATGTGCTTCTAATCACATCCTATGAGTTGTACTTTACTATAGTTCTAAATATTCCATAGTTGAAATAATATCTAGTGTTTCTTAATTTTTCTGCTTACAGGGAGCCTGACTACTCCCTTGCCTGCCTTTCTGAGCACTTTCTTAATGTGTTAGATTACACTTTCAAACCAGTAAGTAATTAAAATGTAGACGTGCTCAAAAGAGGCTGCAAAATTTCAGTATTTGGTTCTCATGCCAGTGATATAAAAAAAAGAGAAGCAGCCCAAAATACTCCGTTAAGTCAAACTTCTGACTTAGTAATGTCTGTCAGTTTAGTACAAATGCAGATTTAAAGGTAGAAATAGAGCATATTGTTGCAGTGCTACCAGCCTCTAGTTGGAAAAGTAGTGAGAGATCTTTGAGTTCACCATAGAGAAGCCTCTAGAGATACAGCAAATCATGTGCTTCATATTCATATATGCTAATAATTGTGAGACCGCTCTCTTTGAAAGGTCATAGCCATCAGGGGAAGCTCCTGAGAGGAAGAAAGCAAATGTCACTCCAGTCTTCGAGGAGGGTCTGGGAAATTACATTCCCAGTCACTCTTGCCTTGATCACTGGAAAGGTGATGGATCACATCTTCCTGGAAGCCTTTTTCAAACATTTGGAAGATACCAAGGTGACTGGGAGTAGTCAGCATGGATTTTTGTGCAGGGGGGATTGTGCTTGGCCAACCTGAAAGCCTTCAGTGACTAGCTCAATGGATGGGCTAACAGCAGGATGCTTACTTTAGTGAGGCTTTCAGCTCTGCATCCCAGCCATCCTTGCAGGCAAGCTAATGAAGTGCACACCAGGAAGTGCACAGTGAAGGGCATTGAAAACAGGATGAGTTGAAGGGCTGAAAGGATTGTAACCACTGCCACGAAGTTAAGCTGGACACCAGTTACCAGTGGAGTGTCCCCAGGGCTGATTCTGAGTTCAGTGCCATTTAACATCATCATTAGTAACCTGAACAGTGAGATGGAGCACACCCTCAACAAGCTGGCAGATTATTTCCAGCAGTGCCTTCCAGCCTCAGCCGTTCTGTGAATGTGTTGTATCTTCACCATTTGATTTGTCTTGAAAAATTCAATTACTGCTCTTTCAAAGTCTAAAATCCAGCTCATGACAAATCAAGAGAAGAGATGCCAAGTACAAAGGGTTGGCTTTGTGGGAGCAGGTGTAAGATGAGTTTGAAAGATCAAATAGCTCCCAAGGAATAAGGAACAATGTTAAGAAAGCAGTGAAATACCCAATCTTTGAAGTGCAGCAGGACGTTTTGCAGTGTATCTTGACCGCAGTGTGATGAGAGGTATGACGTGGTGCCATTTTCTTTTCCTGAGGAAAAAGGTGATGTATTCCCTAAAACCTTTTTGGAAGCTGTGTGGTCAAAAAATGAAAGATACCCTTCTACTGGATCATCAATTGTTTGGTATGAAACATTTGTGTAGTGGCAATATCTCTAGAAAGATATGCCTAAGCCTTAAGCTATTAGGCCTATATTTTTCATTCTTTGCTAAAGGTGGTAAGTACTGAGATCAAATGGAAAATATAAATGAAAATAAACTATTCTTCCAGTTCTGTTTGGGCCTTCATTGCAAGATTTCCTGGTGATTTTGTAAATCAATCTTTAAAGATAGTGAAAAGATTTTATTTTGTTTTAATTCACAGGCTGTGTCCCTTCAAGCAATTTTTGAATCTGAATGTAATTTTTCATAGCTTTTCACAGGTTGATCATCTTTAACCTTAGGACTTAGAAGAAAATGCAAGGCCATTTAACAAATTTTAAGTAAGGATTGTGAAAGAATAGTACAGACTCCAAAATTTATGTAATATGTGAGGTCAACAGATAACACTTGAAAATTTTTATCCAAGCAACCGGTGTTTAGCAAAAATGCTAAATCAGTTTTAAGTTATTTGATAATCTTTTATCACACAATGCTGTTAGATTGCAATTTATAAAAAGATGAAGTGCTGAATAGGGGAACATTTGATGGATATTTTTCTGATTGCAGGTGAAAAGCTCATTTATTTTCTTGATTTAAGTGAAAGTAGGGGTGCAAGGAAAGGTCAGAAATCTTTATTCCAGGTACAGGTTTTTCAAATCTACCTCTCTTAGACTGCTGCTTCTTTCAAAGCCCCATTTGCTTGATTGTTAAGTCCAACCCTATCTGTAATTTTTTGTAGCCTTTCGTTATCTTCTGCAGGCGTTTTCAAAAGGTCTGACTATATCATTGTGTCTGGGGTACCGACTTATGTTTTGTCTGGTGGAACCTAAATTCAGTTTTTCTTCTTTTTAGCTCAATATTTCTTTTCCCTAAATAATTCTCAAAATAATTAATCCTGTGTGGTGATAAAATCCAAGTCTCACAACCTTCATGTTTAAAACTAGCAGTAATACTGACAACAGTTTTTTTCTCTATTAATAAATATATCTTGTTTTGAAACTAGAGTAAATACAATCTTTGTCCAAAGTTTAAAGGGAAGGTCAAGGTGGAGCAATATATGTGTTCTAAGAGGGGCTTTGCTAATTTACCAAGCCCATAATATGACCAAACTTAGACATAAGTACTTGGACACTGTTATTGCCTAGAGGAAGTGCAGGTCAAGTTTCTGAATTTGGCATTGTGAAATCATTGTAGACTTCTACATGAAAGAAGTACGAAGTGCAGAAAATAAATGGAAAAAAGTAAGATTGCTTATTGAACTGCCACCAGATATGTTAAGGACAGACAAGTGCAACACAGATGAGGATTTGTAGGCATGCAATTGCAATGCATGATTATTGATGTTTTAGTGAGATATTTTTGCCTTATCTGCTGCAGAACTGTAAGACACAAGAAGCAGTGGAAGCAGACTGTTTTTTTCCTGACATTTCTACATTATTGTACAAGAAATAATTTTAACCAGCAATCTTGGACCAGTTAACAGGCAGTGAAAACTGTTGCAAAAGGGAAGTTCCAAATTTGAATATTTTTCTTCATTCCTCTGGAGTCCTTCAGAACTAAATTGAATGTTTCAGAACTGATCTTTATAACCATTTGTATCTTTACCTTACAGGCTGTGAAATCAATTCAGGCTTTTTCTGTGCCTTTGGGAAGTTTGTCCTTGTCTGGTGGAATATCCGTTTAATTACAGCACCAGAAATACATGTGTCTTCATATTGCATATTGACTTCTAAGCTGGAAACGAAGTGGTGCTTTAGAGTTGTAGATATGCAAAATGATAGCATGGCTTTTACAGTCTCTAGGAAAAAATAGTTTAGAAAATGCAAGTTGTGCTGCATGATTTACAATAAAAAGAAAATTATGTTGGTCTGTTGATACCGTGTGGTTGCTTAAGGAGACAAAGCTTACCTGAGCATGGTGGTTCTTAGTTTCCTCAAGTGACCTTTGCATCTGTTAGCAAATTTCAGGTACGTTTGGTAAAAAGGTGCGGTATCAGAACAGACCGTTTCTTGCAAATATGAAAAGCAAATGTCATATAGAGGAGGGCATGTGTTCTGGGAGAAATGTTTTGATGGTTGAACCAGGGACAAATGCTGAAATACTTGTTTTGTTTTTTTCAAGCTTAGAAATATTTTTACTTTTTAAAATTCCACCTCTTTTAAGTAAATTGATAACTGGAGTAGAATGGTGTAATTTAAGTAATATATTGCGGAATATAATTTGTAGATAATTACTTATATCTATCTGTATATATAAGACACGTTGAAGAATGCAAATGCATCGGCTGCTGGGCAGACTATATTAGATTTCTTTTCTGTAGCTATAAATTTGTTCTTTTGTTACTAGTTTTTTCATGTGCTGGCTTTCATGTGCTGTTTTTTCATGTGCTGGCTTTCCAAGATGGCCAGATACCTGATTCTGGTGCTGGAAAGAGTAATGTAGGAGTAATGTAGGTAATCCTTCACTGTTTGAAGGCAAACTCAGTCATCTTAGTAGTTACACTAAACTGGCTGCAGGAACTCTCATAACTATATATGTAAATACAAATAGAGGTAAGAGTTCTGCAGAGGAAAGGCTTGCTAGAAACTTCAGATCTAATTCCTGCCATAAAGGTGATGAGCTGTACTAGGCAGATGAAAGAAATACCAGCATAACTTGTGGTTCTGACTTAACAGAAGTATGGAGGACCAGAAGCTTTTTGATCACAAATGCACCTTTAAAGTAAATTTAGTCAATAAAAACCCTTCAGTAGGATTTAGTAAAAACCCTAGGGTATGATTTTAGAAACACCTAAATGCAGTTTGAGTTTTAGTTTTGTTGAATTTTTCACTGCTAAGTACCTTGTTAAGGTTGTGAAAAAGTTATCACACCGTAAAATGCTGTGAAAGGTAGGAATATGGATTGTTCAAAGTATAGGAAATAGCCGTAATTAGTGTTTCCATTGCAGTCTGCTGTACAAAGAAAATGCTGTATTCTGTATGAATGATCTATGATCATGATACAGAGGAAAAGATGATAAGAAAACAGTCCTTTGAGTAACTCTAATCTGAGGAGTTTTAAAGTAACATTATGAATAGGACACACTTATCCCGTGTAAAAGCTTGTTCTTTGTGAACTCCCAACCTTATCTGTCCGACTGTGAATATGAGTGACACAAAAGGAAATACTTGGGATGTGGTTTGAAATACTGTATTTGTTGTGTGCACGAAAGTGCTCTAACAGGTAAACACAAGCAAAGCCCATGCAACCACTGGGAAGTGCATAGTAGTAAATTACATAGGCTTTTCAGGTTTGGTATTTTTTCTTAATCCAGAGCAGGGAGGAGCTGTTTATAGTCCATACAAGCAGGGTGATATAGAAGTAGTGAAAATATTATTTAAATGAAAAACAACAACAAAATAGGGCTTTTAAAGAAAATGGCAAGGGTTCACGCAGCTGCATGTAAACCAAAGAGTAAACAAGGCAATTTTTTGCCTTTGTGTGAAAGTTTTGGGATGTGTGAGATTACAGTACTACTGAATGCCTGTCACCCTGCAGAAACTGATCCAACAAAATTACTGAGCAAAAATGGTACTCAGGGTTTTTATTACACATTTAAAATCCTTACTTGTGAGGCAGAACTTTGAATTTAAAAGGCAGATGGAATTATATATAGAATAACGTAGTACCTAAAAACCAGTTTCAGAGCATGCTCTTCTCTTGCATTTGATCCTGCTCTGATGTGTCCACAGCATCCAGAGTCTTTCTAACCTATGGACAGGATAGCTGCTGCTGTAGCAAAACCCACAGGAAATATATTTCTTCAGGACTGTTCATTTTATCTATTAAGTTTGTTACTACACTTTTGAATGATATTTGACATGGTAGGTTTGCCTGCTATAATATTATTTTTGCCTATGATATCCAGCTTTCCTTGCTTTGAGGCTTAGTACGGAGAGTCACGCCCTGCCACTTGTGCTGACATTTCTAGGGAGTGAAAGAGTTGGCCTGAAAAGAGTAATTAATTGTTTTTATTCATCTTGAATTCAGTTCCAGTGAAAGTGAGAAAAGTCTGTGTATTAGGCTGTGTGCAAGATTTTAATAAGTTACATTGCCCAAGTTGGCAGTAATTTAGTGACAGCAGTGAAAGAAAATTTTTGGAGTGTGTTCAGAGCCTAAAAATGTAGTAGTGAGACTAACAGCTTTCATCAGGCTGAAACAGAGATAAAATATGGTTGATGGTAACTAGCAGAAGGCCCCCTTGGCGTAGATACAGCATCCCTCTATTTTCTATCCTTTCCAAATACTTCCTGTACTCTTAAAATTTTTGGACATGTGTGCTTTGATAATTTAGGGGTTTGTTTTTGTTTGGCTGTTACTGGTAGTTTTAATGGCTTCTAGTTTTAAAGAGGATTTTATTTAGATGCTCAATTTATTTATTTTAAGGAGCTCTGGGATGTTCTTTGTAAGAAGATAATGAACAGGAAGTATTACATTAAAATAGGCTTTCTTAATTTTCCAGTGCTTTTTACAATCCATGTGTTCTGTAATCAAAAAGAATATTTTAATGTTTAGATTGTGGAGCCATTGTTTGCATCAGTGTTTGTGGTGGTCTTTTGATTATAATATATTTTAAAGCCCCAATCAGTTGCAAAAGAAAATGCACATCTTTGAATTCAAGGAAAGCCATCAGCTTCAGAAAAGTGCTGATGCTATCATTTGAATAAGGTTATATTGTCACTGCTATTGTGCTAGAGTACTGTTTAGTATTGAAGTAGTCAGTTTTGTTCAAAGTGGAAAGAAAATGGAATTATTTTGGGATGAAAACGAAATTATTTTCTCTAACCATGAACTGATCTAAAAAGACAGTTCCAGTCCCTAAGAATGCAATAAGGGAGCATACCACCCTGATAATAAGGAAATATTTTGATGTAGGTTATGACTGCTTAAAGATCAACAAGGCTTTTAGAGATGTGCCAGAAGAAGCATAAACATTGAATCCTTTGTGAGTCATAGACCTTGAGATGAGGTATGAATTTTTAAGCCAAGCTGAAGGTTAGTAGGTTTTGCTGCACAAAGACCTAACTGGGAAGTGATAAACCACATCAGTATATTACAGTTTCTACCACTGTGCCACAAAAGTGCTCTTCTGAGCAGGCTGCAACTTTTTTCTTCTCAGCAAGACATTTTTAACTTACTTGTGTTTCATGCTTCACTGGCATTTGTTCACAAACAGCTGAAGAAGTTCAGTTGTAGTTTTGTGTGATTGTGGGGTTGTGTTTTTAAATCTATATTGTTTAATATAGATTATAATTCCTATACTGTTCAGTATGATAGTTTGAAGTCAAAAATATAAAGAAGTTGTTCACTATAAATCAGAATCATTGTTGAGGTCATAGTCGCAAAAGCAAAATAATTCAGGCATAAAAGCCCTTTGCCTAGTATTGTTCTTTTAAAGTTAAACTGCTCTTTTATTTAATTGAAAACCAGTATTATGCTCTTATAAATTATCGTGGCTCATCACAAGTGGAAATGGATGGCATGGCCGGTTCTGTGAAGTGGTTGCACAGCCAGTAAGGATGCACAAACACCAGTGGTTAACAAATATCACTGGTGTGACTCACCCCATCCTTGTGAATCCTCTAGTGAGTAATGTTTTAGGAGCCAAACTCTTAAGTATTGGGTTATCCAAATGAAAATTGGTTAGGATTATACTAAAACCTTATTAAAAGGTGCATTAAAAAGGATGTGTGAAGAGTATGAATCTGTCCATTAGTACACATAGAAATGTTGCAAAAAGTTAATAACATGGGTGGGGAGGAGGTAGCATCAACATTATAGTACCATAATTGGTAATTCAGAGGAGTTTAGATTACTCACTGATACCTAGATTTAAAATCAGTCTTTGAAAACTGGTGATTTCAGAAACAGACTAGTAGGAAAACAAATGTGGAATAATAGTTCCTGCAGACCTGGTTTGATGCTAAAAGTCCTAAGTATCAAGAATTGCAATGGCTAAGCTGTCTAAAAATGTCCAGTTCTTTCCTTACTGCTTTGGTGAGTAAAGCTTAGTGAAAGGAGGGCCTAACACCAAAATACATTTCCAGGAGCATGAGACAATGTCCTAGGATTTCCAGACATCTAGTATACAAAAATGGAATAAATAATCATCTCCTGCTCTTATCAATAACTTCCTCTGAGCAGCAGGAATGATGGTGTTTTCTTTTTTGTCACATCCCATCATGACACACACTGGTATAATTTTCATTTTGTTTTCATTTTTGCCTTCAAAACAGCAATTCAGATAAGTTCTTAAGTCTAGTTTCCCCTCTGTGAAAGAACACAATCATTTTCAGTGTATGTTAATAAGTAGTATGTGACTGCAGTGTTTGTTCAAAGTAGTAGTCCTGCCAAAAAGACAGGAAGAAAATACATGGCTGGTAACCTTAACATGAATCAATAGCCTTATGCAGTGAGGCAGGATACCATACTGCAGGGATCATACAAAGTGGAAGATGCTGTGCAAGGCATGTAAAACAATCCCTCCACTGCATTTAGCATTAGTGAAGCCTCAGCAGGAGCAGTGTGTGATTTGGAAACTTGAGTTCAAAGAAATGGGTGGCCCGAGGCAGAGCAGCCAGAGGAAATCAGCAAGAATGATCAGAGATCCAGAAAAAAATAGCCTTTTAGCAAACACAGAGCAGGAGAGAGTTTCTGGGGCTTGTTAAATCAAGGTGATAGGACTGAAGGGAGATGTTTGTCCCAGGAAGTGTAAGAAGTTCTTGCAGTGAAGGAGTTGTTGTCTGTGCTTTCTGCTAGTGAAGAAGAGGCAAGGGGACTAACCCTGTCTGTTGTGTTACAAGGAAAGGAAAAACACTGCAATGGAGAAGAGTGAAAGAAGATTGCATGGGAATTGTGCAGCCTTCATCAGCAGAGACTTCAGGATCAGAGTGAACGTGAGCAGTATTGTGTGAGATCAGGCAGATGGGTGAAGGTGACTGTCTCAGGTTCTTAACAGATCTATGAACCTCTTTGGGTTTTTACTTCCCTTGGTTGAAATTAGCCTGCTTTTTAGGATTTCTTTTTGCACTTTGCAAATAATTGTTAAATTAGAAGTACCTAGAAATATATCAGTGGGGATCTTTATTCTCTTTTCAACAGTAATAGCGATTAAATGCACAAGATTAGGATTTGTCCAGGAATCATAAGAAGGAGTCCTACAAAGCCAAATATTGGACAAGAAAAGATTTAGTGCTGTGCCATGGTGACATGGTCATTCTTTCATGAGAATGAATTCTCCCCCTGCTGCTGAGGTGGGTTTGGGAGGAGAAGGGTGATTTTTCTTGAATTTAGTTCTATGGGATTGCCAGACACTTTTGTTGGTCTCTGAAATACTCAGCTGTACATCACTGCATGGCTCTTCACATTTGGTTTAGGATCATAACAGGTTTCTCATTTGCATTTGTCTGGCATGCACAAATTATTTTAATGAATGGCAAAAGTAATTATGCCTTTATTAGTGCAAAAATTAGTGACTTTAAGTTGGTAATTCGTAGTTATTAAAAAAAAAATGTCTACTTTAAAGTAGAGTGTTTTCAGAACACAGTATAAGAATTGCTAAAAGATTTTGCTTCACTTGCTCAGCCCAAGTGATTTGAATAAGCAGTTTCAACTTCAATTTTCTCTGGATAATTAGAATTAAACTGAAAATTAACAAATTAAACTAAAGCTTATCCAAATTCCTCCCTTCTGTTTCTAATGACTGCTTATTTTTCTTTGCAAATAAATTTCTAATGTGTAATGAGTTGCCGAAAGAGACAAATCTCGGGGGGAGTTCTGGGTTTTTTTTCCTCCCAGACAGTGGACTTGATTAAAAGATATGTAACAATAATTCCTGAAACATATATTCACTTTGTTAGTGGACTTCAGTGTTTTTCAGGGATTCTTCAAAATGCATATTATTTGGGTACACCAGTACTATTGCTATACTGCTTTCTGGTAGATATTCCCCTATGAATTTAAGTTGAATGGTCTTGTTTGAAAAATTCTTTAAACTAAAAATGTTGTTCCAGTTTATGCATACAATGATTTTATAAATGGAAGTCTCCAGACATCTAACTTAATTTTTTTTTTTAACTGTGATACATCTTTACAGTGATGTGACTACATAAATATTTTTTGTCTGTAGGAAAAATATTCTGTTCCAAACAGAGCTGTATCAGTGAAGGACCTGTGACTTTAGAAAAAAGTGAACTGAATATTCCAGCCTAACTGAAGGTTCTTTTTTATTTTGCGGCTTTAGAATACTCCTACACAGATTTCAAAATTGTCTCTATTGTTAAATATGTTCTGTAACTTCTGAAATCTGAGTGTGAATCAAGCTGTTGATACTTATTTTGCTAACTAGTGTTGTCTTACTGTGCTTTCTCATCTCTACCTGCCTTGACCTTAGGGTAGAAGATGTTTGGTGCAGGAATTGTTACCCAGTGCTGTGCTGATTAGTCATCTGGTATAATGCAGTCTTTGTATGAATAGAGCTCCAATAGTTTCCCAAAATCCAAACAGTAAAATATTTTCAGGTGAAAATACCATGAGGATGTTAAAAGCATTTTTGTAGTGTATTATCAACCTGTGAACTTGCAGGGGGGAAAACGGTACTTTTTGTATTATGTCCATGTATTATATACCTGAAAAATTTTAGTGCCTGTGTAATATATTGTTAACTCTAATGAAAACATAATAATTAGACATGTAGCTTAACACCCCATATATTGAAGCAGGTTTTGTTGAAGATGTGGATTTGTTCTTTGAGTCACAGTGTAGCAATAAAAGATTTCTTCAGTGAAATGATGTGTTTTCATCCCTAGCAGATTGAATTGCCATAAAGTTCAGCATTAGCTATGAATTTAAAGATGTATGCTGTTTGTTTATTTCTAGGACTTTTGTAAAAGCAATCTAAACTGAATGCTTTGAGAGCTGTGTGCCCACATTCTGCATTTTTTAATGTTGAAGCAGTACTTACCAAGAGTGTATGCCTTTATTAAAAAATAAAGAAAGCAGAAAGGGGTGGTGGTGGTGTGGGGAAATCATTGAGCTAATACAGCACAAGCTGGATCTGTTGTTACTGCCGTTGGAAATAAAATGGAATATATCTTACCTTTTTGGATGACATTTTTGACAACATTTTCCATCCTTAACCTGTTCTCAGAAGTGCAACACTTCAGATTCTTTTTACATATTTTGTCCAAGGATTGTAGAGTTTCAGAAATCCATTTTGCAGCCTTTAATAAAACAACAATAATTTTATTTCTCAAGGAAAAATTTTGCTGGAGTATTAATTTTTTGTACCTTGTTTTTACCCAGTAGGAATTACTTCTATATTGGTATCATATTGTAGTCTTCTGCCTCTTTGCATGTGTGTTTACATTAGAGCCTGATAGATTCAGGAAGACTTGAGAATATCCTAGAATGTGTTCAGGAAATCACACGAAGATACTAGGATTTATTATGTTAACTTTTAGGTAGTCTAAGATGTTTTGCTCAGGTACTCTTATCTTCAGATCAATTCAAACTGGAAAAGCAAAGCAAGAGCTGTAACTCAGCCTTATTATAATCTTACAGGTCACAACTGAATAGGAATCCCTGTTTTGTCCAGGATTTACAGAATGAATGGGTATCTAAATCACTCCATTTGAGAGCAAGTCTGGCATACATTATCAGCTTTAGTTGTGAGTTTCTTTACCTTTTTCCTTCCAAATAAGCACTGCAGGTTTCAGTATATAAACTGTGTTAGGAATTGAGGATCCTCTGACTACAGATGCTGAGAATGGATTATGAGAAACAGGACAGCAGAAAATAGAGGACTATGAAGTGAGTTGTCATGTTTGTAACCAGCCAAACTCTAGCTCAGTTCTTTAACTTGCCTCCATAGTAAAACAAATGAAGGAAAGACAGAAAAAAATAACATAAAGGCAGTGCTTTCCAGTTTTGCAGCTGTGTGAATTGGTAAACACTTGTAAATAGGAAGAATTTAGATGAGTGTTCTCTCCAATATCAAGTGATACGGTAATGTTTCATCTGTATCTCACTTGTGTATTTTTTATATACAACGTGTCTGCAAATGTGCCTAATGACCCTGGGCAAAACTTGCTGTAAAGCTGGCTTCCCATCCTTGTGGTTGGGGCGGTGGGCAGCAGTGGGACTGCCTCCCACTGGAAGGATCTAGGGCAATTTGGGTAGCAATCTCAGCGGCTCGGTGGCTGCCAGCTCACGCGTGTTGAGGACAGACACCAGGGTGGCAGTAGGGAATGTGCTGCTGGAGCACAGCAACACCGAGAAGAAACATGAGGAAGATGCAGTCAGGGAAAGCCTGTGTCTGGGTCCTTGCACAGCCTTACTGTGACAGAGAAACTTGTCATTTTTATCAAAACAAAGTTGGTTTAAAACTGGCAAAACAAAGCTTAATTAACTTTTCAGAGACTAATGTTTAGGTTTATCGTGGTATATGTATTGTATATTTATTTTTTTTTCCACAGAAACCTGCTAATATTTTAGTTATGGGTGAAGGTCCTGAGCGAGGAAGAGTAAAAATTGGTATGTTTATATCTTTGATAAGTCCCAGTGTAGCATTTAAGTTAGAATGTTCTGAAGGTGCAGTTGTACCACCTAAAGTAGTCACTGTAATACCAGTATGTGCCTGGGCACATTGCCTAAATGCTGTTTCCTGAGTGACTGGCTTCATCATATCAGCCCCATGTACCAGTTCTGACAATGAAATGCTGTAGCCTCATCAATAATAAGTGGAAAATGTCATTATATTTTGCTTAAGTGGGTGTTTGTGTGGGCTGGGGGATTTTGATGTGGGGTTAAAGATGACAGCTAGCTAGGAGGAAAGGAGGAGAAAGAAATGGGATTTTAAAATTTCCTCCATTTACCTCTAATGCCATGATATCTTGCTGCTGCTTATAAAAAATCTAAATAGGGAACTACTCATTGCTACAAACCTTAAATCTTATAATGGAATCAAAGATGGCATTCAGCCTACAGAATATTCTTGAAAGAGTAGGCACGTCCCTTGGAGGTGAACATAAGGGATCTTAAAAATGCAGAAAACACAGAAATCCATCCAAAATGTTTAGTGAGAGCTAATAGCTAATGCTAAATGCTTACCCTGGGGATGTACCAGGTTAGAAAGGACCCAACACTTTCACACTATTGTAACATTTTCTGGTGGGAGTTACTATTTGCAGTGAGGGGATGATTTGTAGAAGTTCAATTGTTTTAAACTAAATACATAAATAAAAATTAACAGTAGTCTAATAATAATAAACTGTACCAGGCTGTGCATTTTCATGGCAGTGCTCTAATAGCAGGCTACTAATGCATAGCCTGCTTACATTTGTTATGGTGATGCAGCCCCATTTGGAAGGGTTTTTTAAAGCTAGTTAATCTTTTTCACTTCCCTTTGGCTTTCCTTTGTGAGATTACTCTTCTGCATTGTTGCTCTGTTCTCTTACTGTTTTTCTACCCTGTAGAAAATCCTACAGGGTAGGATGTTCTGGGAGCGTTCAGTGCTGCCCTAGGCCTTCCCTTGTCCTTTGGAATCCAGGGAGGGATGGGCCAGGGCTGAATGCTTCTGCAGATCCTACTCTGAAAGTTTTTAATGCCTTTCTGAGCTTTAAGGTTGATAGTAGGGATTGAAGTCTGCATAGAAAACAGGTACAGCACGGACAACAGAAGGGAAAATTTCTTTGTATTACCTTACTTTGCATGGAGCGTTTCTTCCAAAACAGAGAATGTAGGTCATCCCCTGGACTCACTTTTGACAGTGGTGGTGATATTTGCTGTACACAACTACTTGCTAGTAATTGCACATAGACCACCCATTTATTTCTTAATTTATAGTTTTGAATTAATTTGAGAATAACTTAGTAAGCAACTAAATTAAGTCAGACTCTGTTAATGGACAGGTGAAAGATTCTGTATTGGGCCACCAGTCCTCTGAGCCATCCATTCCCTGCAGGGCAAGAGGGAAGGGAACCTTGGATTTCTAAGTGTGTTATCAAAATGTAGATTTTTTTTTTTCTTATTTTCTTAAGATTGCCACAGCAGTAAAAGAATGCAGAAGTTATACACAGACCAAGGGCTTCCACTTTTCCAGTGTAACTAATTTTTCTAAAAAATACATAACTGGTATTTAACTTAAAATAATTTGTATAGGCTTTTTGTGTCATTTTGGGTCATAAATTCACTTCCTGCCAACAATTTTCCTTATTATTCATAGTTACTAGTGACTTGATCAATTTTGAGTAATTGATATTTTATTTGTATAAAACTGTAGAATGTTTCTCTTTTTAAATGCATTAAAGCAATCATAAATAGGAATGCATATGAAAAAATAATTAAGGATTGTGTAGTCAAATTAGAGACCCATAGTTACACTGCAGTATTCCCTCAGTGAGCTATAGCATGTAGGTCCTTTTCCTTCAGGGTAGCTGCTCATTAATTTCATTCAAGTCTTTCTCAGCATGTGAATATCCCTACATGATAGGGTCACTCTGTCTTGGGATTCGGGGGTTGGTGGGTCAGGAAGACAATTTCATGGGAGAAGATGGATATTTTAGGCAGCTGCCCAGTTTTTCCTGTATAACTTATATTTAGTTGTTCAGACTACTTTCTAGGTAGTTGTATACTACAAATTCTAGAAAGCAGTTTTTAATGATATAATGCCCACAACCAAAATTTTAAAATCATAGCCTGAATGGTATTCAGCACTGGTATTTTGATATTGGAAATGCATCTTGATAGAAAATCAGCAGGGAGGCAGATGCTGTTTCGGAAGCAGATGCAGGCTTAGTTGCTGGTTTTGTGTGAAGGAAGTCTTGCCACAGCTAACTTCATGAGGAGGGAGCTTTTGTCATGTGCACGTATGTATTATAAATCATTCTAACCTTTGCAGAATCTGCATCTACTTCAAAAATTGCTGCTTTGTGAAAAAACATCCTGTAATAATGGGAGTATTTTACCAGAGAACATCAGGTAAAATGAGTCAGGATTTACCAGTGTCCTGAGGAGTTGATGCACTTCTTCAGAACAATGGTTAATTCTTTGTTGTAAATGACTCATGTTAGTAATGATTTATAATGATATACTTCATAGGTGATGCCATCCAATAACTTCTACAGAAAGAAAATCTGCTCAGAGAGTTCATGTCTGCTACAGTCTGCCTTTGCATTTTATTTAGGAGTGATGATAGTGCTAACAAGTAAATTCAATCAGTTTGTTTAAAAAAAAAAAAGAAGATTGTTAGTTTCCCTCAAATTTTAAAGCATCTCTCTTTGAATTTTGCAGCTGACATGGGCTTTGCCCGATTATTTAATTCACCTCTGAAGCCTTTAGCAGACTTGGATCCAGTAGTTGTAACCTTCTGGTATCGAGCTCCAGAGTTGCTTCTTGGAGCAAGGCATTATACCAAAGCTATTGGTAAGTAAATTGGACAAAAATGTACTGTTTTGTTCTTTATGTAAACTGTACCCAAATATTAAAACTTTGATAAATTGTTCAAAGGACAGTAGCTGAGTTAAATATGTTACCTATTTCTTGAAGAAACATTAATCTTTGACAAATTATTTAGTTTACTGGGGTCTCAGACTATATATAGAAATGAAATATATTGCTGGGTTTTGGCTCCAAATGCCCTGCAATGCAATCTAAGTTTGTGGCTTTCACACAGGACATCCATAGATGCTGTTAGAGGCTATAAAAAAGATGGAAGCATCTTTGAACTGCTAGTAGAATTCATATTAGTATGACTGTGAGGCACAGTGCATTAATTTTATGGCAGAGGTTATTACCTAGTGTAATAAGTATATGAATAAAGAATGTAAAGAATGGAGAATATAGTGGCTGCACTGAAGCTAAACTGTAAAATGAAGCTGCATTTTAGCGTCTCTGTGTCTTTTTCAAAGACAGATGACAGATGGCCAGAGCTTTTCTGGGCTGTAGAACAGGGGAACAACCCAGCAGCAAACTGGAGAGAGATTAGATCCACTTGAACTGGATTGTTTCCCTGCTGTGGAAGGGAGAGAGACTGTAGGGAGAAACACTGGGAAGTTTTTCTCTTGCTGCCTGGTTTAAAAGATGTGTTAAAGGCTGGCAACCAAGTCCGTGAGGAAATAACTTCCTAGCAGCTATGCCACTTTGCACAGACATGGAGGTTGTATGTCAGCATCATACTGTGTTGTTGTTTGTGTAACCTGAAAGTCTTCCTCAGAACTCAAATATTTTTTTCTTGTTTTGTTTTTTTAAAGATCATATCTGTGTTTCTGTCAGCAATTCCAATGTTTATGCCTTAAATGTATTCTTGTTTACTTTTCTGTTAATACTGTGTTTCTTTTATAGATCAGATACATTTTTATATGTTCCTTTAAACTGCTTAATTCGTTGTATTTGCATGTTCCCTTACTTTACTGCCATTTCTTCTGATCGCAGCGTGTGAAACTGCATGGGCAGTCATAGCCTTTAGTAGATAGCTTTTTCAGTGTAGATAAAAAATGACTGTAAAAACACTGAGTAATGGGGTAATGCTGGCTCTATTATTTGCTTTTGTCCTTGTTTATGACCTTGTTCATTCAAGGCTCAGTGTAATACCACTTACTAGAAAAAAATTGAGAAAACAACTCAGAATATTCAGGTGATCTGATTATTAGATGGGAAAGCAACAGTGAAAAGAGAAAGCTTGTGGGGTTTGGGGTTTTTTTAATGAATGTTAAGAAAAACTTGTGAGGTGTGTGGGCTTGTAGCAATTTGCTTGTTACTGTCTTTCAAGGTGTTATTAGATAGCTTTTGGTTCATACCAGTATCACTACTGCTCAGCTTGTATTTTTGGGGTCATTTACTGCTTAAACTTGGCTGATCAGCAGTTGTACATTTCTTGGTCAGGACAGTATGGCACTGAAAGGGCAAGAGGCTGGTTGGCTTTTCTTTGTTTGTGTTTTGTGTGTTGACAGCCAATAGTTTCCTGCACTTTTATTCTTAATCAAATTAATTTTTTACAATGTTAAGTGGTAACTACACTTCAAAAACCCCACAAAAACTTGTATGCTATTCTCTCAGCTCCTATGTAGTTTCTGAATTGGGTGCCTCCATTCAAAGCTAAAAGAAAAAGTTGAGGAAGTATTGCACTTCTACAATAGAAACTTGAAATCTTCAATACTGGAACCTTATCTCTAACAAGCTAAACACTAACATTCTACCTCATCCAGATGCTTTTGGAAAGATTCATTTGTTGTTTTTTTGGTTTTTTTTTTATTTCTGTTCTCCTTTTTTAAAGATATTTGGGCCATAGGGTGTATATTTGCAGAGCTGCTAACGTCAGAGCCAATATTCCATTGTCGACAAGAGGATATCAAAACTAGTAATCCTTATCACCATGACCAGCTGGACAGAATATTCAATGTAATGGGATTTCCTGCAGGTACATACTGTATTTTTTATCACCGCTGTTCAAAGAAAGATATCCATATTGCTTTCTTTGCATATGAAGGTGGCAGCTGATCAAAGCAACAGAGCTGTTCAAACACAATCTTTATTTCATGAGTTATAAATCTAGAATCCAATGGTCAAATTAGATATTTTCCCTTTTATTAATGATAGGATTATCTTTGTGTATACATGTACCAATGCTTTATTATTTTAAATGATTGTATTTAATGGTAGATGATTAAAAATAAGAAGGAATACTTCTGCATTTCTTTGGTACTGATTATTGATTTGGAAGGCAACTGATGAAACCAAGCAAAAATATATATATTTAGTGACTATGATGCATTTGTTTGCCACATTAAACATTGCATTTGAAAGTAATGGAGGGTATTGATTTCTTTTTTCCCCCCTGGTGGAAAGCTGGTGGTATAAAAAAAAGTTTCTTTATTCTAAACTGTAAGAAAGAACTGGTTGTATGAACCAAAACAAATTACAATGGGGATATCACTTGTTGCATTTTCCCCTCCCTCCTGGTCATATTGTGTTTTTATGCAGACTGCCTTGCTTCAGTTAATACTTTGTCTTCTAGTGTTCACATGATCACAGGAGTCAGCATAACAGGGGCCTTATTTTTACTTTTTGTTTATCTTTCTCCTCACTGCGTGTGTTCCCTGTTCGACTATTATTTATGTTTTCTTTTTTTTTTTNTTTTTTTTTTTTTTTTTTTTTTTTTCCTGGACTTGCTTCTTCCTTTCACATGACTTCTGTGGTGTGTATGTTTGTGGTGGTTCTAGAATTTTGTTATTGCTCTTATTTTTGCTTTTGACTTTTTTTTATGTGTACATACTTCATTGCTGCTGTACTGCTGTATGAGATTCACAGAAATGTTGCCTTTGCATATTGTCTCCTTAGTTTTGCTTCTTCAAGCAATACTGTCCCCTTCTGCTTTTGAACTGGAATTTTACCCTTTTATACTTTTCTTAGTTCATTTGGGTTTTACATTGGTTGTGTATAGCTTACATAAGTAGATCATACTCTCATTTTGGTTTTCTGATTGGTTTAATGAATCCTTTCTAATGGTCTGCGTTTGACCTTTGGAGTTCTTTGGTTCTTACTAAGAAATGCTTTTCATTCAATTGCAGCAAATTTTTTTTGCATTTTAATTGATGACAATTAATGATGATATGATTAATGACAGATATGACAGTTGCCATATCTGAAACAGTTTCTCATGTCTCTGGGATAGGAAAGAGGAGAATATTTTGTTTAACTAAGTAATAATTAAATCATTATCTCCAATTTGTTTGTTTGTTTGCTTAATGCTTTTAAACTCTGTGTTCTGCAGTAGTGATCAGTCTTAGTAAAGATTTGAATTGAACCAAATTAGTTGCCCACAGAGCCTTTTCAAGAGTTGGAGCTTAAGACATTTGAGGCTAGGTGGTGATAGTGAGTTTTTTGTTTTATTTTAAAATCCACTTTGGCCTTGGTCTACACTGAAGTGAATTATTCTTTGAGTGTGCAAACTTTACTTTTTCTTAACTTTTTCTTCTAATAACAGTATTTCTTACTTTGCAGAAGTACCTCTGAGCATTTTCCTGTAACTAAAAGTGCTGTCAGAACAGAGAATCCCTTAGAAGGAGACAGGGTTTGCTGGAGTCCTGGGTACTCCTGTCTTGAGATTACAGCTGTGTCTAAATAAATTAAGTAACAGTCCTGAAGGGTTCAAGCACAACGCCTGATGTATTTTTCTTCAGTATTGTTTTGTGGGCACTGTAGCTGGCATCTTTTTTTCAAGTTCTTGAGTTAATCAGCACACAGCTGGAACCTCTTAGGTGTTGGTACGATTTATTATGAAGAGGTGATGAAGGAATAGGAGCTAGGGAGTGCAAAGACATAAGTAACTGCAAGGTTAGGGAAGCAGAATTTTTAAAAAATTAAAATCAAGGCTGTGGAGATACTTGGAAATGTGCTGTTTTACTCAGAGAGAAAGGGAAAAAAATAATTAATACTGCTTTGCAGATAAAGATTGGGAAGACATAAAGAAGATGCCAGAACATTCAACCTTAATGAAAGATTTCCGGAGAAACACGTAAGTCTGGGTTGAGCTTTCTTACTAAAGCATTTTTTATATCTCTTTCCTACACTAAATTTCTTGCAGTTCAAGTTATTTTCTGTGTAGATGCCAAACAAGGACTATGAAATTGCTATGACTTAGATTGTGAAAAATGAAAAAGAACAGGCCAGGTGGTGAACTTGGCCTGTTGAGGTGATGTGGCTCAGAAGAGTAGCCAGAGAAGCTGTAAAGGCTAAGGTGGCAGGTGTCAAACAGGTGATGCCAGTAAGACCCCATGCAGCTCTGAAGTTTGCAAAGCACAGTGTGTCAAAGCACAGCTGTTTCCAAATCTGTGGCACTGGCAATGATTTTCTGTAATAGCTGCTTAAAAGGGGTCTGGTAACCTTTTACCATTTCCAGCAAACAGTGGGTATAATTGTCAGGTTTGGTGTCTAGGGTAGCTTACAATGACAAAAGAAGAAAATACCCTTCAGCTTTGCTGTCACATTGCCACAGGCAAATACCTGCACTTAAAATGCCACCCTGTTGCCTGATTTCTGTGCTGAGGCATTTGGGGCTGTACAGTTACATACATTCCTTGCATCTGCCATGCTATTGCAACCATTTAGAAACCTTTTTTTTGAGCTTGTCTTAAAAAAAAAAGTGAATACATGAATATTCTTGTAGCAACCTGTAAGTTGCCGGAGAGCATTCAGATGAACTTAGTATTTATCTCTATCTTCACTGTCATGAGAAATAGACAGAATGAAACAGTATAGTAGTAAAATTGCTACCAGGCAGTTTAAATCCAGTTGATAGTTTGCTGTCTGCATGTGGGTTAAAAGTGTGCTTTTTGTGTGGGTATGATATACTTTTATAAGGATGTGAGGGAAACATGCCTTTCTGCAGTTCTGATTTTTAAGCAATCTCTGGTGTTGATAATTCTAGTTTTTCCCTGCTTATTGGATTTGCAGGGAGACTAAACTGTTCTGATTAATATGTTTTGTGGCTACCAAGAAAACTTTGCAGTATCAATGATTTGCATGTTAGAAATATCACTTCTGTTTCCTTTTCTAGGTATACCAACTGCAGCCTTATCAAATATATGGAAAAACATAAAGTTAAACCAGATAGTAAGGCATTCCACTTGGTAAGTTCCTGCATATTAAAAAAATCAAATAAAATGTATATGTTACAGTTGTTTCAAGTAAGAGTTGAACTGGTGTCAAGTCCACTGTAATTAACTTTATAAATAAAGTTAGGAATAACTGATACTCTGCAATCTGAAAATTGCAAAATCACTTTATCTTCTCACGTCGATGAAATATCTTCTCACATTGATAAAATGATTCTGAGTGTCATTCACTGGATTAGGTTCAGTATCCAGTGACTTTGAAGTTTTCGTTCTTTAAGTCATGTTTAACCTGTAGTTATATTTGTAGTGTTGCTGTAATCCTTAGTCATTTTGCTGCTTTGCATACTTACAGTAGCTTATTTTTACTTTTAAGAAAATTGCTATATGCCTGATTTTTCTTCTGCATATCCATTTTTAAGCTTTTGAAGAGACCTTAGAGCAAACTTTCTACACATGATCCCTTTACATACTGAAACTTTTTGCAAGGGCAGGCAGTGATAGAACGTGGGAGGTAGTGAGAGTAGTGAGACACTTGGGACAGTTTACACAGAGAAGTTCTGGATGCCTCATCCCTGGAAGTGTTTTAAGACCAGGTAGGATGTGACTTGGACCAGCCTTGGAAGGTGCCCCTGCCCACTGCAGGGGGGTTGGGACAAAATGGTTATTAAGATACCTTCCAACTCAAACCATGCTATGATATGATACAACTTTGCCTCTTGCAGACTTAAAAAAAAAAAATTAATTAGGACTTGGACATGTAGTTTGGAAAATTTTAATATGTCTTCCTAGTTCACTAATCTTCTGTAGCTTTCTTATGACTACTTCGTAGAATCCTTACAACAATTATTTTCTCTCTAGAATGTATAACGTTCTTTATGAAGACTCCTGTGAAAATTATGCGCTTGCTCAGCCCTGGAAGTGCTTGTGTTGTGTTGTTTCAGAAATTACTGAGCGTTTTTGTCTGTGTTTTAAAGAATATTTAAGTTGCTACAAGAAACTGTGTACATGTATTTTGATATGGAGAAGAAGGAATTCAAGGGTGTCTAGTCTCTCTGGACATCCTCCTTATCTTGATGCTTCCTTCACAGATTAAATGTTTTCAGGCTCACATGATAAAGTAAATAGATTATTTGGGAGGTGGATGGGAGTGAGGGAGGAAAAGGAGAAGATTTTTCATCTTGGAGGTGAGAAGAACAAATTGGAGAAAAGGGAAGATGGTGGAGAGACCTGGCCGTCTGAGCACCACGTGGCTTTTGCTGAAGTCATCGGAAGCTGTACCTTCCTGGATAATCAGACACAAGCAGTTTTTAGGCAACTGTCTTTTTTCTGTTCAGTATTCTTCCCTCTGTATAAATTCTGGAATTTATCCTTCAGTCAGACCAGATTTGATGCAATACTCTTCTTGTGGCATACTGCTTGAGCAGGTTTGAATGGGGGTTTCCAAGCAGATGAGTTATAGTTCAGTCTAAAATAGAGCATATATTCAAGGTTCGGATTAAACCCCACAGTACAACCAGCTGAATCAGGTACTGATTGCATTGTACTGTTGTGCATCATTTACTATGAAGTGTCTCTGCTCTCTGAGGTTAAAAGTTGGTGAAATACTAGAGGTGTTTATATAAGCAAGCAAACCAGTCCTGAGAGAGGCCCATAACAAGACTTTCTCTGAATGAATTATCTTCTCTTACAAGCTGTGAATGCTCTGTCCAAACCAATCTGAAATTTCTCATGTGTTCTCTGTCTTGCAAGATTAGAAGTTGTTTTCAATGGAGCAGCAAAACTAGACACAAAATAGTCATATGAAAATAGTTTAAAATCCTTACTGCAGCATTTTCTCTTTGCTCTGCTGTAGCACAAGGGGATTATAACTGTGTGAAGGTGTTCAGCGTGTTTGTCTGTTTGTACCAAAAAGCAATGGTTACATTAACATGCAGAGTCAAGGAATGGTGTCCTTTACCAGACCACTGCCACTCCTCCATCCTTGGTTATATCTGTTAGTGCTGAACAAAAGGATCATAAGGGGAGTTGGAACTTGGACCCCAGGCTGAGCACATTCTTCAACCAGTACTTCACCCACCTTCACTCAACACAGCTGACGGCAAGAGAGAGAGCTTTGTGCAATCTGGATGCTATCAGTCAGTGTCAAGGAAGCTAAAAAGCAGTCAGGGCATGTAGCAGTGGAGATGTAGCTGTGTTCTTTCGTACCTCCCATAGCTCTGGATGTAAGAGAAGTACTGTGAAGTTCATTAGCTGTAATAGAATTTTCTCAATTTTCTGCTAACTGCTGTCTGTCAGAACAGTTCAGTGGATCCCATTTAAAAAACCTGAACTTTCCAGAGTAACATCTTAAAATACTGTTCAGGAGCTGCCAAAATTTGAACTGTCTTAGGTTTCCACTCTTGTTTGAGGCTAAGCTCAACTGCCAGTGAATGCCTTTGGCCTCTCCAGAAAAGTCTGAACGAGTTCAGTGAATTTCTTTGTACTAGTTCTTCCAGAGGTATTCCAAAATCTTACTCTTTCACAGCTATTAAGATACAAGTATCTTTTCCTTTTACTCTCAGCATCAGAACAGATTAAAAATGTGTTTATAATATACTGTTTTAAAATATGTAAGTCCAGAGATTGTTTTCAGTGCCAGGAAAAAAAAAAGTTTTGATTTCCCAACTTGAATGACCCAAATTTTTTTCTCCTCTTTACAGACATTGACATACCATGATCCCTTTTCCCAGGCAGAACTGATGTGTTAACTTAGAAAACTTTGGCTCCTGCCTGCTTTGCAGCTTACTATTCTTCCACTTCCACCCTGTTGATTTTTTTTTTCCCTACTCACTTATGCCCTAGAGGATGGTAAACAGCTGTGGTTTCTGGTTCACTTAGTGATTCTTGGTCTTCCATGTGGTTACTTGGGTCCATATGAACTGTAGTGATTGTCCCTTCAAGTGATGATGTATGAAGTTTACTGCATTTTTATTGTGTCATTTATCCAGGTGATCTTTACATCAAGCAGTTTGTAAAATAGAAAATATTTGTAATAATATGTAGAAGGTTCACTTCTGTGTGGCATCTGTACAAGGGGGCAGAACCAAAGTTTTGATCCCCTGGGTGGATAAATGGTTGCACAATCATTTTGATTTCTTTTTGTATGGCTGATCATGACCAAGACTTGTCAGTATGTGATGGACAGCTCTAGAATCCAATCACCAGAAATTATGCTAGTATTTTGCAGTGCTTTTTATTTGTGTTTTTCAGTGTGTTGGCAGTTCTTTGTCATGTTTTGCCTTTTCTGGCTCTTGGCAATGCTTTTTGAGAGTAAGAATTGGCTTGTTCAGCATGCTATCCTATAAAAACTTCATGTAGACTCAGAGAGCTGAAATAACTTACTGTGGGTTCTTGTGGATGATGTGAAAAACAAAACTGGATTGATGGTGGTAATTCATAGTTATCACATTCTTAACCATGCTGTCAAAACAGAAGGCTGAGAAGGGAAATGTACTGTCTTAACCTCAGCTTTTGAAGTACAGAGATTTGCATTGCAGTTATGAATTCTCACTTGATGAGAATGGAGAATGTGAATGGAGATGACAAATTCAGACTTAGATCCTGACACTGGATCTGTTTAAAAAGATGAATGTACGAATCCAATAAAAAGTATGAATAGGAAATGTAAATTAATTTTATTTACATATGTATTTTCTTGTTTAAAAAAAATCACCACTACAGGTTAAAAGTGAAGCATTTGTTTTAAAGTCTTTGACAATATGTCATGGTGTAGTTTTGCCTTGGACACTGTGTTGTATTGGTGAAACATGAAAACTCACTATTTTTCTGTGTGGTATCTGAAAGTTTTGTCATGTTGCTTGTCCAGCACAGCTGTATTCCACACAGCTGTTTGGGTGGATGGAGAGAAGTATATGCATGTACACCAGACTTTTTGAATAAGAAACATGTCGTTTAAAAATGCATCACTGCAACTCAGCACTAGAGCTAAATAAAATAGTTGTGGTCTGGTGTTCCTAGTTCACAAGGCCTCATCTGGGATGCTGTGTCCAGAGGAGGGCCATAAAGGTGATCAGAGAACTGGAGCACCTCTCCTCTGAAGACAGGCTGAGAGAGCAGGGCTTGTTCAGCCTGGAGGAGAGAAGGCTCCCAGGAGACCTTATAGCACCTTTCAGTACTTGGAAGGGGGTCTACAAGAAAACTGGAGAGGAAAATTTTTTTGATAGAACAAGAGATAATGGCTTTCTAATGAAAGAAGGTAGATTTAGATTGGATATTAGAAAGAAATGTTTTATTCAGAGAGTAATGAGGCACTGGAACAGGTTGCACAAAGTTCTGGATGTCCCATCATTGGAAGCGTTCGAGGTCGAGCTGGATAGGGCTCTGAGCAACCTGGTCTAGTTGAAGGTGTCCCTGCCCATGGCAGGGGGCTGGACTAACTGACCTCGAAAGGGCCCTTCCTACCCAAATTATTTTGTGATTAAAGGTGCTAGTACATTGTGGAAATTTTTTGAATGGTTTTGATAGAACACTTGGGACTGGAACTGAGTGTCCTGGGCTTTGCAAGTGAGGATAGGTGTCCTTTGATAGGAAATGAAGTTAACTATTTTAACAGAAGAGAAGGATGTGGTTGTGCCATTTATGGTTAGGCTTTTGAGTTCAGACACATTTGTATCATCTTACCTTTCAGGAATACAGTGAAGTTTCTATAAATGGTTTTGGTAATGTAAAGGTGTTTTTTCTTATTTTTTTCCTTCTTTTTCAGCTTCAGAAATTGCTCACTATGGATCCAATAAAGAGAATTACCTCAGAACAGGCTATGCAGGATCCTTACTTCTTGGAAGATCCTCTTCCCACGTCTGAGTAAGTGGTCAGTTTATTAACCTATCAGTGCATTCAGAGATGCTTTAGAGCTGTGCTTTCTCTCTGCCCTAAGTATGTGTGTGAATATTGAGCTAAATACTGTCTAACAATCGAAGCAAGCTATAACCACAAAAATGCCATTCGTGGTTCTTAAAATTAAGTAGCATTTTTATTAATCTCTTGCTTTATGGAACTTTGATCCTGTTAGTTGCAGCACTAATCTTGTTACTCACTGACAGGTTGATTATGCATGCTACAGATCTTGGTAGACAACTGCTAAGTGCCTGCAGGTCCACTTCTCTGCCTCAGAATGCCAGATGACAGTCTCTAATTAGTTTACATTTTTGTCTCAGCCTTTGTTGTAAATTCACTGGGTGGGGAAAGTCAGCTCTGTGCCTCTGTGCTGTCATCCTTAACAACTTAAATCCATTTTCTGTAGGCACTCCTCTTTTTTGTTTGCACAGGCAGATTTACAAAAGGGAGAAAATTTATGGACAATGAATGATTTCATTAAAAATTAAGCCCCTCTTCCAAATACTAACCAGAAAGCATGACTGTACACCCTTTTAGGAAAGCTATTAGTACATCCTATCTGTGATTCTCTACCCTTACATAGGGAAGAATTTATAAAATATGTATACTTATAAGGAATTAATTAAAAATGAAATGATTTCACTAAAGCCTTCTGGATTATTTATAGCATCTCCTGATCTGTCTCTGTGATTTAAAGTCATATAATGATTGGTTGTTGGTGCAGAAACTGCTTTTAGGATGGTGTTTGGCTTTTTTCTCAAATTTAGGTTGATGTTTTAATGTGAATACACAGTGAGTATTGCTAACAGGTATACAGAGACTTTATTATAAATACATTCTACTGATGAAGGGCAGGTAAATATTAGCTTGCACTAGAAGTAGCAAATCCATGTGAACTGTGAGATATGAATTGACAGGTGAAATTTCTAGTTACTTTTAAACTTTTTTCCCAGGTGTTTTTTTTAATAGTCAGTGAGGTTTCCAGGAATATTTTTAGTTAGTCCTGAGACTGTGAACTGCACAATAGCTGTAGTGAGATAGCTCTTTGTGCCCTTGCAGATACCTAACAGGTGATGCATCTAACAGAAGTGTACCTTTCTAACCAACAAAAAAATTATTGGGAGCTTAAGTTAGTGTATAAGAGTCAAATGAGCATTAAAATCATATGTGAGTGTGTTTTTACAGAGTTTAGAATTTGGTGATAGTCAGACAGGGAAAACTTCTCCCTTAGTTACAGGTATTAAATGATGGCTCAGGCAGCTTGAAACTATCATGGGTGCAGTGTGAATCTTACAGGTAACCCTTCTGTTCTAATACAGTGATAAATAGACTTTTTTGGGGGACAGTGTTTTTGCAGGTTGTCAAATCCCTTACCCAAAACGAGAATTTTTAACAGAAGAAGAACCAGATGATAAAGGAGACAAAGTAAGTACTAGAAGAACAGTATTATCATGTTTCACTGGCTTTTACACTATTTCCTGATTTTATGTTATTTCATGAACTGCTTTTGAGTTGAAATTTTTCTTTGTGTTTAAACAATTGAGAAGAACCAGCAGCAGCAGCAGGGCAATAACCATACTAATGGAACTGGTCATCCAGGGAACCAAGACAACAGTCACACACAGGGACCCCCACTGAAAAAAGTGAGAGTTGTTCCTCCTACCACTACCTCAGGTGGACTTATTATGACCTCAGACTATCAGGTATTTTGTTTTATTCGCATATTGTGTATTTGCTTTTCATGTTTAGAGCAGTGTTTCTTCAAACTAAAAAAGTAATTTTGTAAATGTCACTGTATTAACTGTTACTTTTTGGCATCTTTTGATTTTTTTTTTTCAGATTCATTTAGTTGATGATTTGTTGATATCCTGATGCTCTTTAGGTTAGCAGAAAGGAAATTAGGATCAGACATTATTAGAATTATTATTTTTTACCTTCATATTAGGGAATGCTAATGGTTATGGACCAGGAGCCTGTTATGCTGTGCTCTGTATCACCTAAAAATGCCATTTCTTGCTTGAACAAGCCTGTAATGGTAGGAGGCAGAGGATATTGCAGTCAAAAAGCTATGAAATAAGAATCTGAGCAAGTGTTTTAATGGATGCAGAAACAGTATTTTGGATGACATATGAAGACTTGGCATGATGCTGTCAGAATCTCTTTTGAAGATCAAGGGAGATTCCAGGTTGAGTAAGCCAAATACTGCAGATCTGAAGACAGGTGAGGTGGTGGCAGTCAGTGAGTGAGGAAGGATAAGGAGGTGCATTGGGGGAAAAAACACTTGAGGAAAACATGAAAAATTTGTTCTGCCTTCCTGCATTTGAGCTTGTGGTCAGACATTAAGAAATCAGAGCGTGGAGTATTAAGAGTATCTTCATTTTCCCAGCAAATGATACCTGAGTTTTTGGGTTTGGATGAGGCTGCTATTGAGGACTGGGGAGAAGAGAGTTAAGGACAGAACCTGTAGTTAATACAAGCTTAGAAATTACAAAAGATGAGCAGGGAAGACTTCAAATGATTCAAAGGAGCAGTTAGAGAACAGCAGATTTTTTGCAAGCCTAGGGAATAGATGATTTCAAGAGGAGACATGCTGCTGGAAATGTTATCCTGCAGGAACTAATCATTGCACACTGATTCACATGGAATGCACAGTACAGGCGGCCAGTTGACAGGTAGTCTTGGATGAAATCAAAAGATGGGGAAGTTCCAAACTACTGGCAATGTTTTCAGTTAATTTAAAGGTTAATATCTAAATGTGAGACCCTGATAATGGAGACCCACCTAGCTGGGCCTATAGTCTGTAACAAAACACAGAGAGAGTTAAAAAACTGAGTCAGTAAAGCAGCTGCTGTCAACTTGCCTTTCAGTTTTATACAGCTTCTCCGTGAACCACCAGTGGGCTTTGAAATCTTGCATTTCAGTTTGTTCCTGGGAGTACTAGATAGCCTCAGAAGCTGCCTGGAGGCATTACCTTCATCCTTGCCTAAATCTGTGTACTCTCAGCATTGGCCAAAACTTGAAAGTACTACAAAAATGTAAAATAAGATCATTTTCAGGAGCTTTATTGTGAGACCCTTCATGTAGTCCCCAAGTGCCTTTGTTCAGTTTATCCCAGGACGTCAGTAACACATAACTTTGCAAGTCATTCTCCTTGAACAATACACATTTTTAGAGCTGTTTGAGACAGTGGTGAGCCTTAACTGTAGTTCTGCAGGGTGGGGTTACTCTAAGTGTAAATGTCATCTTTCTTTTAGTAGGATTATCCATCGCAGGCACTCTTACAGGAGTTTCATCCCTTTCAATCTCAATTGCTGTTTTGGCCTTTTAATTGGCACTTTCTTTAACTGGCACTTTTAAAAACAGTACACAGAGGAGAAGGCAAACGCAGCTGTAACTTCCTTAATCTTGCCCTTAGGTGGAGTAACGCATCTAAGGAGGTTGATTCAGAGGTTGTGTGTACTGTGTCAGGGAGCCCCATTTATATGCCCTATTTACATGCTCTTCACCTCATTTTGCTGCTGCATTGTGGCATTTTGAGCAAACTTCAGCTCCTAGTTCTGTGAGCCAGCGCTGAGGTTTGCTGGCTGACAAGCCAGAGGACTCAGATTGCTTGGCCGGAGTTGGCATTGGTTTGTTTTCAGTTTGTGCTCATCAGAATTTTTGTACTCACAGATATCCATCCTGGGATTACAGCTGGGGGCAGCCCTTGTTGACAAACATAATTTCAGAATACTTTTCCCTTAAGATAATAACTGCTGCTTTTCTGACTCAGGAGCTCTTACTGGTAACTTGACCTGACCTGACCAATCTTTCTGCTGTCTCTCTAGGAGGGAAAATACCTGGTTTTGAAAAAAAAATATCTTTTTCCCCCTAGCCTTGCAAAGAGTCAGTCAGTCGATTTGTTCTGATTAAGGTGTCTGGGAAACATTATAATCAAAGAGAGGAGACCTGAACTTCCTAGCACTAGAACAAAAGCAGTTAAGAGTTTCCAACTGATGGTTTCAGGTCTCCCTGAAAAAAAAGTTCCTCACATTTTTTGCTTCTGATCAAGCAACTTGAGGAGAGGGAAAACAAACATTACAATACAGCCCTCTGTTTTAATCAAACACCTGTTCCTTTGTTCTTCATTTGATTTGCTCAAATTCCCCATATAAAGCTTGTGAAGAAGGATTGCCATCTCCTGGGCAAGGCACACTAAGACAGTTTCTGCATTCACTCAGAAGTCAAATTACTCTCTGCAGGGCACATTGACCTCATATCCTTTTCTGCCATGCATAAAAATAGTACCCATGGTACACAGACTTGCCTCCTTGTTTAAATCTGCAGTGTGACTCTCTCAAAGGCCATGTGATTTAACAGGCTGGACCAATTCCACTCTGAGCTTTTGCTTGTGATAACCCTCTGGGTGCTTAATGGTATTTAGAAAGGATTGGATATTTATTTTTGTTCTTAAACAAAAGCCATTTGTTGCTCTGGGTGTCATGAAAGCATCTGATTTTTCACTGCCTCTGTCTTAAAATAAGATCTGTTTTAGAAGTCAGGATGTGAGGAGTGTTTTACAACTGAAATGAGCGGTCAGTTTTAAAGGGTTAAACTTGTGGTGATTTCCTACATACAGGAGCCACACATGGGCAAAACCAACGGTCAAGGCTTTTGCTCTTTGAAGTACATCCTGTATTTGTAACATGGAGAAGGGTGACCCAGAGCTGTGACCCTTCTGTTGATGAGTGACTTAGTCCTTCCCCTAAGGCTGAAGGCAAATGTCACAAAGTTCAGTCACTGTGCTAACGGTGTGGTTCAGCAGTGCTGGTTTGCTCCCACTGACATTAAGTGCTGGTCCAGCCATTTCTCCCTCTTTTCTTTAGAGGTGTTAGCTCAGTCCTCTGAGTGTGTGTTAACAAGTAGAGTATGTCTTCTTTATTTCTGCCATCATCTCAGCTTCCTGGATATAGTTTCTGTTCTAGATGCTGTACAACAAGGAAGAAAATTAGGGTATTTGTTTTATGTTGTGACTTAATATTTTACGTTCTCAGGGTGTTGGTTCACTGCAGTATTTTCCTATTCAGGTCTCAGTAGCAATACTCTAGTCTTGGAATAGTTACTTTATAGAAGTTTCCAGACCTCTTCTAGAAGCAGCTTTTCCTAAAAAACATAATACATCCTGTGATATCAAGAGTTCAGAAGCTACATCATTTCTAAATGCTGCAAATGCATTTATGAGGGCATGTAAACTGTAATGTGAACGTAAACCAGCACAGTAACGTACTGAAATTGTGTTAATTTAATAACATGTTAAGTGCTACTAAGTGGTCAGGTACTTACATTGCGAATCTCATAGGCACGCCTTCTTTGCTTTGTAGCACATGATCAGTAAATAATAACTTCTAGATTAAAATTGAAGTCTGCAGTTGCTGGCTTGCCGAGAGCTTCTTGCAATGATGAATGCTCCGCTCAAGTAATTGTGGGAGTGCTGGTTGAAAGGGGCCTCTAGAAACCATCTAGCCAGGTCTCCCACTTGGAGCATGGCTGTTGTTAGTTCTGACACACTCAGGTTAGCATGGCTTTGTTAAGCTGAGTCATAAAAACCTTGATAGAGAGAGAGACCTCACAGACTCTATGGACAGGTTCTTCCAGTGCTGTAATGGCCCCTTAGTGGTCCCTCCTCCAGTGTCCCGCCTGAGCCTCCCAAGCCACAATCTAAGGACATTTTTGCCTGAAATATCTGGTTCCACTGAGGAACATGTCACTGTTGTCTTTAAACTCTCCTTCAAGCATTTTAAGGCTGCTGATAGATGACACCTTAGCCCAGTCACAGTGCTCTCAGCCTAGGTCACACAAAAGGGTGGCTAGTCTATCCTCTGTGTGTGAAAATCTCCAGAATAAGGCAGAGTGGCTCATCAGCAGTAAGATGCCTCACCTGGACCTCCACCTCAGTCTACCTTCCTGCTAGGAGAAGGGAGCAAGTGGAGAGGACCACTGCCATGAGTGGTGGTAGCCCAGCGTCACGTGCAGGTGCACAGTAGCCATCTGGAGGGCTGGCTGGAGGTTTGATGCGATGGGTGAAGATTCCCATTAGGGTGGATAGCAGAAGGCTGGCAGTTGTCACTGTCTAATCTGGTATTCCTGATGTCTGTTACGTGCTGCAGTCAGTAAGTGAAACAAAGCCTGGAAGCGCAGTTGCTTTGAGACTGTGCGTGCTGGGTGCCTCTCGAAGAAACGAGTCAGTAGGTGAAACTGCCTTGCCGCGTCCGTGTTACGAAGGGCTGCGTGTCTGTGCTTTCCCCCCTGCAGCGTTCCAACCCCCATGCTGCCTACCCCAACCCCGGACCAAGCACATCGCAGCCACAGAGCAGCATGGGATACTCAGCTACCTCGCAGCAGCCGCCGCAGTACTCGCACCAGGCCCACCGGTACTGAGCTGCACCCGGCGCCGTCGACGCGCTCTCGCTAATGCTGCAGCACCGGCCGCGCAGCTGCGTGCCAGGAGCCCGCCTTGGGCCAGAGAATGTACTGTACAACCACACCTCCCACCTGTCCCACCGCCACCACCCAGCCCTGCCACGGGGCCGAGGGGGCGCTCCC
This sequence comes from Leptocoma aspasia, assembly GCA_013399835.1. NCBI lineage: Eukaryota > Metazoa > Chordata > Aves > Passeriformes > Nectariniidae > Leptocoma > Leptocoma aspasia. The sequence continues at coordinate 714,891 of VXAX01003964.1, forward strand.
ACGTTGTACCTGGTTTTGGGGTTAGACTTGAAAAGAAAGTGCTAGCACGGTTTGTGTTGTGGATATGCTACTTCTGTAGTTTACTTGACATGGTTCAGACTGACCGATGCATTTTTTTCAGTGACGGTCTGTAGCAGGTGAAGCTGTGAAATGTGCTAGGGGCAAGCATTTTTGTTGTCGTATGTGGTGAATTCTCTTGATGTAACAACTTCATCTGACCGATAGTACACGACATCTTTGAACTGGTACTTGAAGCATACAGTATGTGTTACCATGGCAAAAAAGCAAACTAACCGTAACTCTCAGACAGTTTTGATAGACATTTCTTTTTAGTGACTTTTGTGGGTTGGTTCATTTTCCAGCTAGATCAATGTTTTATGACCGACATGATTGCTACGATGAGATTTTTTTAAGAACATGAAAGCGTTTGCATTTTTTCCCAGCAATTACAAGCGTCCCAAAGATTTATTTCCAACATAAGTTTTTGTTTTTGTTTTGAAATCTATGACTTGACTGGTATTAAAGCTGCTATTTGATAGTAAAATAAGTATGTTGTCATTGATATAAACATGTTTGGTTCAGCAAACAAACTAAAATGATTGTCATAGACAGTGTTTTATTTTTTTCCTGTTGGTGTTAATGATTTGTGAGCATGCTTTGGGATTAAAAAAGCATGAATGATATTTCCTAAAAAGGTGCGGCATCCATTCAGATATTTTGTCATGATTTTTGAGAACCAGCTTGGTGTAGTGGATTTTAAATTTTGTTCAATTAATTTTTTTTTTTTAATGTTCGCACGTTGTTTAGGGGTGCCATTCCTACTGCAGAGGAACAAGGTGTTAGGAGAGCCTTAGAATTTATGAGGAAAAACTTACATACAATGTACTGTATCAAACTATTTTACATGAATGACACAAGTATTCTGAGTAAAAAAAATCAAACATTGTTAAAACAAGGTGTTATGTAATAAATTTATTTTTCATAAATCTGCATATGACCTTTGCCTGTATTCCTTTTTATCATTGAAAACCCCCTGCTCCCCCATCCATACATCTGTATCAGGTTGTGTCCTGAGAAACAGCATCCAACAGGAATTTATCTTGCAAGGCAGGCTTCCATTAACTGGTGAGGAGGACAATTTTTCTTTTAAACAGTAGAAAAAAAAGGCATTACTCTTGTTCTGTACATTCTGATCAGCTGGAGATAGCCTGATCTAGGAAATGTCACTAGTAATAATAGTAATAAACCCACTTTTAGACTTTCATCTACAAAATCCAGAGGCAGTCCTGTCTGGATAGTTCTTCTGAGGTTTCTGTGGCTCATTCTTATTTTGGTAAGTAATACCACACCAAGATTTTGACATAAATATATGCAATACACACAGGATATTTTACTTCAGGTGCTTCATGTAGTGTCAGTATCAACTGGTGTGATTCATCCAAATGCACTGAGATGCCAATGGGGGGCAAAACAAAAGCCAAATTGTTAGCCAGCCTGAAAGGCAAACAGTGTTTGAAATGAAGATAAAACGACCTGACTGGATGGACTATAGAAGACTAAAGAAGAAAATCTGAGTGCAGAATTTTTGCTGCTTTTATGATACTGTATGATGCCCTCTTAATTTTGACATAAAAGGTGTCAAAATCTGTCTTTCCTTCATTTCTCGAGCAAATTAAAATACAGGTGGAGTACCTCAAACTTTGTTTGCTTTTCAAATGAAAGCATTTTAAGTTTTTATTCTTAATTTATATATAGGCTGTAAGCTTACTCATTCAGTATGTCCAGACTGTTCCCAGGTACTGAGATGGTGCCAAGAGTAACTTTTTTTTTGCTAAAGTGCTGTTGGCCCAGATTTTTGTTTCCTATTGATGCATATTCACATTAATGCATAATAGATAATATTATGTATGTAATAGCAGACTCTATTTGATACCACTATATTGTGATGTTTGCAGTTGGAAAAGTAGCAGGCTTGCTTGAATTTCATTTTTGCAAAAGGAAATGCATCCAGTTGACAAAAGGTGCTCTTGCCATTAGTTTATGCTTGAATTTAATTTTCTTATTAAGAATGTATTTGAGATAAGGATGCAGCTTATCAAATAATTACAATAAAACTAAATTATATTTTGCATTTAGTTTTGAATAGCCTGCTACTCTCAATTTCATTCACTTCTGTTCTCATTTTTAGTAGGTATATTGCAGATTACATCAACAAACAGATCCTATGGGGAGGTCAAATACTGATGTCTCAGTCATCTGGTCATTTGTTAGGAGGTACTTAAGATTTTTTCTCTAGGACTTCAGGAAGAAAAAGCTTTTCTATGCTTGGTATAACCTCTGGTACCTCAAAGACCAGAGGTTCTGATTCTGTATTGCAGATAAGGTCAATCACATCATATTCATGATGATTTTAAGGGATCTTCTGCATCAAATAAGCTTTTTAATACTGGCTTTAGGAATACTGAGGGCAAGGCTCTAAATTACTTTCCTGAACTGTATAAAAATACATTAATCCTGTTGTTATGCTCTTGATGGGGGTTTTACATGAGGGTTACAGAGAGGGGAGGAGAAAAAAGCACCTTTGAGAAGGTTTTAATAGAAGAGTTAAAAATTCCCATGAGGAGATGGCAGCAGCAGCCAGCCTGCGAGCCGTGCCTCTTTCCTCACATGGCTCAGCTTTTGTTACTGGGTTCAAGAACTTCAAAGCTTTTCCTTACTCACCAACAATTATCTGGACCTATATGAGTGCATTTAAAATAGCTGGAGTCTAGGAGCCTGTCTTTGTTGCTGTGATTAAAGGACAAATTGTTTTGCTAGATTAGGCTTATGTTGAAAATGGGCTACAAGCTTAACTTGATCGTGAGGATAAACGTGCTACTGCACCTTAACCTTGGCACTCCCAGCAAGCCTGGCCTGTGGCAGCTCTGCATTCATCATACCAAATAAAGACACAGCTGCTTTTAGAGGAAATAAATAACTTATGCACTGATCCCTTTTGAAGAGGGTTTCAGCATTATTGGTGGGAGTTCTACCTTCCTAGAAGGAAGAACTAAAAGACTGGTTTTGTCCTGTTCTTTCCTGTATGTTTATATATAAATAGGAAAATACTCAGTGGCACTGAGTTGCCCATGGCAATGCCCAAGCACTGCTCAGCTGAGGGGTAGGCCAGTGTTCAGGTTTTCTTTCAGCTTTTTTTTTCAGGGGAGGTTTAGGCTGGATATTAGGAAAAGGTTCTTCACCCATAGGGTGGCTGGACAGTGCAACAGGTTTCCCGGAGGAATGGCCATGGCACTAAGCCTGCCAGAATTCAAGCATTTAGCACATGACTGAGAGCATTATCTCTTGATTTTTGGGGTTGTCCTGTACAGGGCCAGGAGTTGGACTTCAGTGATCTTGTGAGTTCCTTCCAACTCAGCTACTGCTGGGCAAACCCTCTTCTGGCTTCACTGAAAGGCCAGCCGTGATCTCTGCCTTTCATGTGTGGTGCCTGTTCATCATTTTATGGGCATGGTTAGGCAGTTTGGCTGCCACTAAGTGGGGCAGTGGAGCCTGCAGGATCTCATGGGACTTAACTGTGTTTCAGGAAGGATTTTTTGGAGCCAGTGGTGAAGTTGCAGATTTGCCATTTGGAGTAATTATTGCTGCCATGGTTAACATGAGCCTCATTTCTGCAGAAGGAGTGGGTAATGTGGTGCTCCCTACATAGTATTTTAGTTCCTCCCCTGAATAGAGCAGCCTTTTTTTGGTGAGTAGGGCAGCCACCCCAGCACCTTCCTTCAGGCTGAGTGGTGACAGTGCTTCAGGCTGCCAGTTCTGAGACAATTTAATATCCAGCGTCTCTGGAGACCAAGGTAGATGAGCCTAAATCAGTGTAATTTGCTTGTCACAGCTATGGATAAAGAACACACTGTGAAATAATTTGTCAGACATCTGAATGATGGGATGTATAAACTGTTCTCCAGCAGTAGGATAGAGAGAGAAAAAGGTGCTTACCCTTTGAAAGCAAAACAGAAACAAGGGTGCTGCTGTTTCTACCAGGTCTCTTGTGATAAGTTCCTCTTCTCGAGGATTTCAGGCAGCCTCTATCTTGGTGGCCGGAGCTGTCTCCAGAGGACTGTCTGTACTTGCAGGGATCCTGGGCTGGAGAACTGGGCACTGGCACTGATGTTAATGAAGCCATTGCCCTGGGTAATGCACGCCAGCTCCAGCCCAGGATGGGAATCTGGATGAGCTCCATCAGTGCTCTGAAAGCTCCCGTGTCACAAGATGTTGAAAAGTACTTTTCAGCCTGCTAGAATTAGGGTGCCTTTCCTTGGCCCTCAAGGAGTAATTATCCCTGAGTTTAACTATCCCTTCTCATTTCTGGTCCTACATAGGTGGACTGAGTAGTGCCCTGAGCCAGGGGAGGTGGTGAAAGGGCTAGTGCAGGAGTGGTTGTTATTTAAGCTGCTTGGCACATCTTGGCACGTAGCCCTGAGCCCTCAGAACCACCAAGGACAGCCTTTATGGCATGCACTTTTGGGAAGTGTTTTCCATTTGCTCAGCTGGGGATGTGGGAAAGGTGCCATATCCTTGGAGCAAGCCTTTGTTTAATGTTTTGTGGGAGCTTTGAATTTGTACAGTATGTCACCCAGAGTGTGTGAAGAGCAGCCTCCTGTCTGACACCCCATTAGGTACGTAGGGAATGCAGCGGCTGACCGAGGGAGATGAAGTAGGGATTTGTGTATGGACAGTGCTAACAGGAATGCCGAGACAGAGGTGGAAAGCCTTTGTGCTGATGCTTATGAAGGCCCATGGTTACACTGAGAAGGCCCAGAGGTATTGTCCTGCCTTGAGGTGTTCATGGGAGCTCATTCCCTCTCTGACCCACTGTGCCAAAATCTGATCATGTCCTACACTGCTTTACGCATGGTTGCCTTTAGTCCTTGGCCAGTCTTCCCACAAGGTGCTGGCCAGGTGTGCTAAGAGCTGCTCTTATTGATCACCTTTTAAAATCAAAATTCTGTTTATATAGTGTTTCTCAAGTATACTTAGGGACCTGTGAAGTTCCTACATTAGCCAAGCTCCACCTTAGTGAGTTCGTGCCCTTACCTGGGCAGGGGAGACCATAGGATATATTGTTTGGCATTCTTCACACCTGCTTCAGCCACGTGCTCCTGTGGATCAGAATGTGGAGACACTCAGCAAACTGGAGAAAGATTCTTTGGGGATAAATCCTGCATTTGAATGCCAGCAATGATCCCTGTGGGAGGGTGTTTTGTTTTGAGGTGTGCTCAGCTCAATGCAGACAACTCATATACAGCTCAGGCAATCCTGGTGTCCTCTGCAGAGGCTTTCCTCTGGCTCTCTGCTCCACCTTGCTTTCAGATCAAGAAAAGGTGAAAGGAGTGTGATGTCCAAGCCCAGGAAATCCCTGTAAAAACTCCTAAAATATATTCCACTCCCACCAGCCATGCAGGTATGTATTACAGCTGCACAATTTACTTGCACACCAGACAAAACCAGCTGGTTTGAAAATCCCCTCAGTGTCTTTGGGGGCCTTGCTGGGAGAGCCCTGGGGGGACTTGTGACACAGAGCAGCCTGTGCCTCCTGAGTGATGGGCAGACAATGCCCGGGACTGATGAGCAGCTGCTGGATCAGATCTCATCCAGCCCCTGCTCCATGGGTGAAGAGGTGAGGCTGTCATTTGCAATCACATGCTTCTCCAGCTCCCCAGGAGGAGGAGAAGAAAGGAGGCACAGGCAGTGCTGTGTGGGTCTGAGGGGAGGAGGGAAGGTGGTGGCTGTGGGCAGCGAGGTGTTGGTCAGTCAGGCTGGCTGGTCTGGTGCCCTGGGGCTCAGCAGGACATCAGTGGCTCGAGATGCTGTGGGGCCCACTGTCAGAAAGGACAGTCTGCTGGAAAACCTCCTTTTGTCCAACTGAGAAGTTGCAGAGCGTGTGGGCACTCGAAGGCAGATCTCATGGGGCTGCAGGAGGAGACCAGCTCACGTCCTGCAGCTGCCTTACACAGCACCTGGTTCCTCACGGTGCTTCCAGTGTCTGCCAGCATCTGCAATCCTGTGTTTAGCCCCCTGGGGCTTTGTTGCTGTGCCTTGCCCACAGAATACCAACGAGAGCATCATCCCAAGTGTGTGAACAGTGAGGCACAGTCATGGGGTAAGTTGGTGACACAGGTGCCAAACCACTGCTCTAATGAACCACACCCTGGGTCGTGTTTACAGGAGATGGATCGTTTTGGTTAAAATATTACAGAGTGGGAGACAGCTCTAAGAGTGAGTTTAGTTTCCACCAGGAAAGAAGGCAGGGAAAATGGATCAACATAAAACATTATCATGAAAGCTTGTCTGTCATCCTTTTCTATCTGTTGGGGTTTTTATTTTAAATAGAGAATAAAGGGTATGAAATCCAGTTCACTGGGAACAAGAAGAAATGGTATCCCAGAGGTTTGTGTTTTAATGGAGTAACCTATGCTGCACCATGCAGTGTTCATAAACCAGCAACATCCACGTACCTCAAAGGAATGAAGAAAAGCCAAACTGGAATCTGGATTTGGAGGACAAAGTGGGTGTAACAAACCTGCAGTTTGAGCAAAAGGCCTTGAAAGGGGAGTTGCCCCCTGGTTTGGTTCCAGCACATTGTACACATGTGCCCACGGGATGTGATCCTGGTGTGCTGCAGCCACAGGTGCTGCTCCTGGGGCTCAGTGTGTTTGAGGGGGGTCCTGAAGGGTGCAGGGCCACAGGCAGCAGAAGGGGTGGTGCAGCTTTTGCTTCCACTGGAGTTTTTAACAGAACATTGCAAAATGGGGCAGAGAAGCCCTGGTGTCCTCCCCAGAGGACACTGGAATTTAGAGATGTCATCACTGTTATTGAATCTGCAGTTTATTCCTTAATTAAAGGCATTTCGAGAGAAAAGGGTTAAACATCCACACTGAAAACCATTTTCACTGGCTGGAAACCTAATTAATGGATTGTAAAAACTACTTTCCTTGAGAGCAGCACCTTAAACAGTAGTATTTCAACAGGGTAGTTTATGCTCCATGAGGTTACAAATACACCTTTGCTGATCTTTAACATTCCTTGTGTAATTCTTAATAATGCCAGGAATTAAAATATTGATTATACTAATTATTTATAAAATGTTAATATCCAAGAGCTATTCAGAACAAAGTTCTGAATATTCCTGTGCATAAGGTGCAATGATGCAGAACATGACCTGTTCTGAGAGGTTATTGATCTTCACAGTGCTGTATCAGGGCAGATATTGTATATATGTATATAATTTTTTTCATTGGTATTTCAGTCATTCTTTTGATCTGAAGATCTTACAACATCAATGGCTTGGAGCAGATGCAGTTGGGGATCAGAATCTCCCAAATAAACCATCACACACCCCCTCCGGCTTCCAAGTCACACAGGGAGGGGAAAAAATCCCCCCAAAACTCGAGACACATCAAACCACGAAGCAGGGAAGGTTATACATGGATATGTCATGGACTCTGAAAATACTGAAGCTCAGGCTACAGTAAGAGAAGTGAAAAGGTGTGCCAGAAAACTACCTAGAGAAAAAAACTACCTAGAGAGAAAAGCAAGCCAATATTCTGGAGATACTTTGGAGGGGCATGAATGCAAGGGTGCTGCAGGGCAAGCAGGCAGTGATGTGGTTTGGGGCTGGGCAGTACCAGGACCTGGGGCAGTACCAGGACCTCCTGCTCCCCCTGCCTGGCAGGGGCCCACTGGGGAGTGAGCCCAGGGAGGGCTTTGTCCCTGCTGTGCCAGGGGCTGGGCAGAGCTGAGTGTCAGGTGGCCAGCACGCATCTCCACTCAGTGCCACATTGCATGGGAGAGAATCTGATCCAAATCAGAGCAAACTGAGCTCTCAGGCTCTTACTGATCAAGCCTCACACAGAGGGTGCTATTTCTATTAAATATTTTAGGCAGTAAAACGTCTTCAGAGAGGGCTGCTGCATTCCCGTTGTGTGCCTTCTTGCTGAGAGAAGCCTGCCTTAGCTGCTTCAAATATTCAAATGCTTGATATATAGTTACTGTTTCATGGAAAAATGCCTCCGGGTGAGATGTGTTTAATAGAGATGCTAATATGTGAGTGATTTATCTCATTTTGCTAAATTCATGCCTGTAATTCAATAACCCCATGAGTTACACTTAACTGTATCCAATAAAGATGATCTAGAGGAGATGTTCGTGCAGGTGAAGGATTCAAGAACTGGAGGAAAGGTTGTTATAAATAAGTGGGTTTGAAGTAAACAGGGAGCTCAGGCAGAACTCTCCCCCAGGATAAATGTCTTGAGCATCATTAAACCAGTACAAATGGCTCTGTGAGCTGCAAAGATTTCTTCCTCTGAAAGGAAAAAGCTGTGAGAGAGACTTTCATTAGGGAGAAAATGCCACCTTGCGCTCCGGCCGTGACCCAAATCCTGCAGCAATCCTTCGCGAGCTGTCATCCTGGGGAGCGTCCCCAGCAGAGCGTGCCGGATCCTCTGGCAATGATGCGGTGTTACAAAGGGCACAGGAAGGTGGTTTTACAAGCAGACAGAGGAAAGAGGTGTGACAGCCCAGGGCTTTATTCTCCACCTGCTTTAGAAACCTTCAGACATGTACCTGGGGGTGCAAAGTGCTTTACAGACAGCACGGCATGCAAGCTCTGACAGCATGACAAGGAAATGCGGTCTCTAAAAGCTGTTCAGGGCTGTAATTGCCCGGTTTGATTGTAAAACTAAAGTAAACAGCACTGGCAGCTGAGTCACCCAATTGCAGACCTGAAGCACTTCTAAGTTAGGTCTAAAAATATCCTGTGTGCTTCTAAGTTACTGGCTGAATGGAGAAGAAAAGGGCACTGAAAAACAAAGGCATCACAGCATTGACAGTGACTGCACAAAGGGCTTTGGGATGAGGTGTGAGCGTTGTCCCTGGCCCAGCCCTGTGGCCAGCATGGCTGTGTGGATGCCTAGCACTGGTGGCTCACTGTGTGCAGCTGTAGGTGCCAGCCTGGGCCAGGAATGGGCTCTCAGCCTCTGCCCCACAGCCAAGTGCAACAGCCCACCCCAGACAGCCAATTCCTAGTTGAAGGTGTAGAGCAGTTGCAACAGCAAGAAAAGGAGGTGGTTTTCAGCCAAAAAGGTGATAGAAGAAGCTTGGGGACAGCAAATAGGCCGTGGCCATTCATTGCCTTTTTGCAGCCAACACCTTGGAGGCATGGAGCAAAAGCAGGAGGCAGCAGCTTCAAAACAGAGAGGTGCTTTCACACCTCATGTCATTACACAGTGGGGCTCTGCCATGGGAGCCTGCCATGTGCCAGCCACAGCTTCAAAACGTGGCAGGAAAAAGTCATGAAAGGAAAATAATTTAAACTCTATTGCCTACAGAGACACTAATTCCAGCCCAGGAGGTCCCTTGGATCCCCATGGGTGGGGAGGAGAGGTTGGGAAAGTGTTGCAGTGGGTTCACCCTGTCCTCACCCTCCTTGCATGGCATCTGTGGCTGGTAGGGACAAGCTGTGGGGTCAGATAGGCATTTGGTCTGACCAAGGGTGGCTGCTCCTCTACGACAAGCAGCCTCACACAGTGGAGCAGCTGTCCCTGAGCCACCACACGAAGGTCACTCTGTGGCTGCGGCCTGGCAAAGTGCTCTGCTCAGCCCCCTCAGTCCCACAGTGTGGCCACTCGCCCAGCAGAGCTGGAGCCTTTTGATATGGGACGCCTTTGCCTGACAGTCAAAGCCCAAAGTCTTCAAAAATTTGAAAATCATCAGCCTTGGAGCAAAGTGAGTGAGAGGAGACACTTGAGCTGGCAGGGTTAGAGGAGGAGATGAGAGACCAAAGGTGACAGAAGCCCTTGGGCACCGCCTGCTGCTGCCACAGCTCCTGGTGCAGGTACCACCAAGAGCTTGGGCATTGCTGAAGGGAGTGGGAAGGGCCTAGGGAGCTGTAGAATAGTTGGCAGAGACAGAAAGGAGAGCAGATGGAGGAAAGGACAAACATGAGCAGTGGGAGCACCCCAATCTGTGCAGCCCACCGTGGTACACATGCTTCTAGCTCTTGTTTTTGACTTCTCTTCCCAGTAATTAGTGCATTGGAGTAAACAAAACAGCTCTTAACCCCTGCAGAGTCTCTGGTGTTTCTGGCGTCCATAGTCCTCTTAAAAGACCCAGCAGCCAGTGCAGGAAAGGAGCTACAGATCTTGTTTCTATCCTGACACATCATTGCCACAGATGGGGCTGGCAGCAGCAGCGTGGGCTGAGGCACAGCCAGCTGCTCAGCTTGTCTGGGATGGAGCTTGGGATGACTGGAGCACTGGAAGGGATTTTCCAAAGCATGTGTCACAAAGCTGATGGTTTTTGGTTTTCCTGCTACTTTCAGAAGAGACTTTGCTTGGCATGAGCTCATCTGTTTATAAGGTTTGGCAGGGGCAGCCAAACCACTCACCCTGCTGGGCTGCACGCAGCCTCACAGCACCTCTGTTGGTCCTTGCCAGGGCCGAAGGAGATGCCTGGCCCCGGTATCCCACACTGCCCATTCCAGCCAGTCCAAAGGGCCAAGCAGCTCAGCAGCAAGCCTAAATGTACTCAAGTCTGTGGGGTGAAAGTTTGGAGGGACGTGTTAAAGCACTACAGCTACATCTGAGGAAACAAGTCTGTCTGAGCCCTGAGTCCAGGACAACCTCCAAGGGTTTCTTTAGGTCAGTCACTCTTGTGACTTTAGAAATGTTTAGCAAAGGTCATTTTTTCCAGCTGGTTCAAACAAAGACTAATGCTGATGTTTTTCTAAAAGCTTTCCAAATAGGTTTTTGAGCAAAGTTGAACAGGCCAGGAGTGAGAATAAACAGAGATGTGCAAAGGCCCTGGAGAACAGAAAAACTCATCTGGGTTGCATTTGTTCCTCAGTCTTTCCGTAGAGTAGCTAATTGAGCTTTGTTTTTTTTCCCTTTGGTTGTCATTCTTTTTGGTTGTCAATATGTTTGCAGCTGCCATTTCTGTAAAACACCCTGCTAAAATTTATCCCAGTTGTCTTTTCACTCAAAAGTCAGAGAAATATGATGTATTATATTAGGCACTGATCTACCACCTCAGTGATCTCCCTCCTTCACATACTTTGCAGTTCTCTGTTTAGCATCTCTGTTTGCTGTGTTGCTTGCACACACTGTAACTATTTTGCATCCCATCTGCCCTCAACAGGGGTACCCTGGTCACCTGCACCAACATCCATGCAGGGAAAGGTCGGGGGTAATCTGAAAGACACAGTAAAAATAGCAAGTCTCTCTCTCTCTCTCTCTCTCTCTCTCCCCCCCCTGGATCTGAATAAACCAAGCCTTATAAATATGCAGAGTAATAAAGCCCTTAATGCAGTGTGATTAAAAAGTTACGGTTCCCCCAGCAACCCAAAGGCGGCTGCCTCGCGCGTGCCGAGGGTCTGAGATGGCTTTGCTGGGAAATTAATGCCTTCGTCTGCCTCCGTGCCACGCAGCCGGGGTAGGGTTGCCATGGGAATGGGAGGTCAGGTTCTGCATGGTGTGAACGCTGAGAAGCTCTCTGCTCCCCTGCCCTGCCCTGCTCTCCTGTGCCTTGGTGACTGGCAGCCGCCTCCTTCAGCTGCCTGCTCCCAGCACGGTGCCTGAGAGCAGCCTCACAGCACCTCTCTTGGTCCTGAGAGCAGCTTCCTGGCCCTCAGTCCAGGCACAGACTTCCCCTCACATGGTACATCTGTTTCAAACCCATTTTCTTAATCTTTCCCTCAGCCCTCGGTGCTTCCCAAAATGTGCTCCTTTTGTTTTGGTTTCTTTCAGTCCTCAGTCCCCAGTGAGGCTTGTCACACTGCCAGCAGTCTCCTCCTTAATCAGCTCTGGGTCAGTCCTCTCAGCTCTCCCTCTCCTTCTTGCTTTTCCCTGTATGGCCTTACTGGGGACACAAGCACCTGCTGAGCCCTTTTAGATGAGGGCTCAGCAAATCATTTGTGTAAAATATATTGGATGAATGTCCTGAACACTTTGGGTGGGTGATCCCATGCCCCTTGTTTGCTCTGGGCAATGTCTGAATCTAATCCACAAACAGCATTGGTCCCCAAGGCTGTCAAACACCGGTACAATGAAATACGAGGTTTGGTTTTCGGAGGGGAGCTCTGGAAGTAAAGCAGGTAAGGAGCCCTGTGGGCAGGAGCAAACCCAAAGCGAGAATAAGGTAAGAATTCTGCGAGAGTCATTACCCCGTAGGAGCTCTCAGCCAGGATTTATGACACACGTTGGGATTTTAATGAAGACAGAGTGGCGTTCTCACAGATTCGCTCCTGCTCGGGCAGGAATTGCCGGGCTGGATGCGGCAGCTCCCGGCTGCAGTTTTATGGCCAGTTACACAGGAGGTTGTGCGGCTGATGGCAATGGCCCCTCGGCCTTCCCAGTTATGACTCTGTGAATTTCCAACTGCTCATAATATGTGTAATTTACACAGCATGAAATGTCACCCAGTCAGTGGCCGGGAGCAATGCCACGTGGCTGCTGGGACAGGCAGCTTGCCACTGGCAGCCCCCAGCCTGCTGCATGCAGCTGCCATCACTGCAGCTCCTTAAAAGCTCACTTGGGAGGAGTTGGTCACACAAAGAAATCCTAATAATCCAAACACTCCCTCCAAGTGTGACGGGGACCTTCCATACATCTGGGAGCATGAATAGGACATTTGCTGTGAACAAAATACTTGGTGATTTTCACAAATCTATTTGCAGATATTTTTCTTCACTCTCCATCACCACCTCCCCTAGCAGTAGATATCATTCTTGCTCTTCTTTCCCCTCCCCACTTTCCCTGCTAAATTACAACTTCAGTAGAACATGTTTACCTCTGCTTGCTGTACAATGACTATCCATTAAATTCCATATTCTCTGTTTTATTTCCACCCATTTTATCTGTAGGTAGCATTACTACCTATAACAGCATAACATTTTGCTGTTACTCCAAAACAGCAAAAAAAATTCAGATTTTTTATTTCCTTTCCCCCTATAATGTCAGTGTGATTAGAGATGTACCCTGTTAAGCCACAATAGACAAGAGGCTAATGAGAGATCCTGTTTTAACTCCACCTGAAGGGCAGGCAGGGAGCCATAGGCTGCAAGGGGTCTTTCTCCTGCAGGACACGTGCTGCAATGAATGCTGATCTTGTATGAGCAGGACTGGGAGCCTGGAGAAATCCTTGAAAATGATGATGCAGGATTTAGAGACTCCTATGTCCTCCTTTCTGCCGTGGTTTTGTGGGGATCAACAGGTCTCTGGGTCCAGGGATTTCACCTAGAGAGCAACATGACTGATGCAGCAGCACTGCTCATGTGTGGTGTCTCCTGGCAGAACTAGAGGGAAGGTACCTGGGCAGTTGGGAAGCGAGTTATTTCCCACCCACTCCCTGTGTTAATGGGAAGTTGGAAGCAAGGCTGCTATTGCTAGTCTTTAAATCCATGCCATTCATGAGAACTGCAGCTTTCATTTTTTGCAAAAAGTGGGAAAACTTGTAAATAGAAGACCTCGTGTGCATTAGAATTCACCTTGAGGTTCATTAGCTTTATTGCTGATTTGTTGAGCAAGGAGCAAGATCCATCTCAAAGGCTGAGCACCTGGCTGTAAAGTGTATTTAAGAAGTGTCAGATTAGCTGAGCTGTGGGAGATGCTGTTGGGATGTGGGAAGCAGAGAGGAGCTCTGTGGAGGGCCAGTGCCTCGCCACGGGCTGTGAGGAGGGTGTGCCCACATTGTGAGGTCCTGGCACCTGTGTGTGGCACCTGCCCCTGCACTGCTGCTGAGCACCGTGCCTGAACTGCATTTTTGAGTGCTGCTTGTGTCAACTGGACACAGACAGTCTGGCTCTAAAGTAATCAGTCAGACCTGGAGAGGTCTATGAAAATCATAGAGTGTGAAGAGCAAATGGGACAGCTTGGTTTTTAAATTAACGTAACCGGTTTCATTGTAAATCCTTATTAACCTAGCTTGGCTTTTCTCTCTGAATATTCATCACGAAGTGAGTTCTCCTCAGTTGCCCTGAGCTCTGCAAACAATGCAGTCACCTGAACACGGGGAAGGACTTGCATTTCTCTTTGAAGACTGGTGCATGGACATAGCAGCAATTATTCCATGAAGGTTTCCCATTTATCAAATCGATGATGGAAACCAGGATCGGCCTCTGCACCTGACTGGTCTGGGACTGCTGTGCTGGAGGCTCTGGGCTTGCACCTTCAGAGCACATGGGCAGCCGAGTCTTTTGGGGAAGGGGCCCTGGGCAGGAGCTGGGCACAGGCCGGCTTCCCTCCAGGGGTGGCAGGAGGAGAGCTGCTTTCCTGGCCGGCAGGGAGCTGCGTCTCCATGGGGCAACACAGGCACTGCCCAGCAGGCCAGCGCTGACCCAGCCTTCCTGACATTCCCTGCAGCTACAAGGATTGCTTTGGCAAGCTTAGCTGACTTCTTCCCTGCACAGGCATCAGACGGAGATGTGCAAGGTCTGCCTCGGTGAGCACAGCGGGGCAGAGCGGGGCTGTGAGCTGGGACTGCGGGCACAGCCAGGGCACAGCGGGCACAGCCAGGGCACAGCCAGGGCACAGCCGGCACAGCCTCCCTGGCGCTTGCCCTCCCTGGTCCCAGCCACAGCCCCCGTTCCAGAGAGAGCCTTGCAGGCTCTGCCAGGCAGAGCAGCTCTGCCGACAAGAAATATACGGAATTTGTGAGAGTTTAGGTGGACTGGTGAGTGCGATGCCTCCAGCCTTAGCACCGAGTGCTGCCAGGTGAGTGCTCACCTGTCCGATGGGCAAACAGACCTGTGCCACTCCCTTACCTGTGCGGAGGGACCTTATGCCCCAGCACAGCCACAGCCAGCATGCCTTCGGGGCAAAGGAATGTTTTTACATTTGGTGTGGAAAGGACTGTCTGGGAGCTCTGCATCACTGGTTCCAATCCTCAGCAGGCGCGGGTGATCACCTCCTCCCATTTCCCTCAGACACTGATCAACCTCATCATCACCCTTCTGCCCTCGTTTTCCTCCCCAGCAGTCATCCCCTCTTCCATCTTCCAGCCCATCCCCATGTTAGATTCCTCTTGCTGTGGTTTTGTTCCGAGTCTCCTGCCCGCCTGCGCCAGCAAACCGCGGGGAGCTGGGAGAGGCGCACCCTACCAAGTGTAGTACGGGATCGCACCATAAGAGGGAGATGATTCCCTGTGGATTTTCTGGGGGGCCTGTAGCCCTGTCCTGAGTGGTGGGTGCCAGTGGAAAACGTGGGCAATGGTGGGCACAGAGCTCTGGCAGAGAGAAGAAGAAGGGTACATCTCAGGATCCCCCACCTTGGGAGTGTG
Source organism: Leptocoma aspasia (assembly GCA_013399835.1). NCBI lineage: Eukaryota > Metazoa > Chordata > Aves > Passeriformes > Nectariniidae > Leptocoma > Leptocoma aspasia. The sequence goes on from VXAX01003964.1 coordinate 730,218, forward strand.
GTGTCCTTTCCATGGGTTTATCCCAGGAGGTTGTCAATAGGTCTTGGGAAGGCTGCTATACCTGAAGGATAATTTCAGGTATTCCAGTGTGTTGCAACACAAAAAGGGCTGTAATGTCTTCTAAACAAAGTGTTTTAAATATTATTCACTGTAAAGTCAATAATAACAGCCCCACAGAAGAAAAATATTAATTTTGTTGCAAAACCAGCCTTCCTCCTCTAAGGGAAGGAACTTTTTTTCCCAAGATCTTAAGTGCAAACTTAGACCTTTTGAACCATGCTTTTTGAACTTCAACAAAAGAAGGGAAAACCCAGATCAATCAAAATATATGTACCAGCGTGGGTATCTTGCATTATCACCCTGGCTGGCTGCCTGCACAAAAACAGCACCACGTTCCTTGGTGTTCATTTCTGGAAGAGATCTGAATTCAGGGACAAGGTGCGAGACATTTTGAAAAGTCTTCATTAAAGTGCTGAGATATTTCCCACCTCCTCCTCCTCTCCCCATCACACCTTTTTTTTTTCCCCCCTTCCTTCTCTCCAAGCCTTGTCACAGGAGGTTAAGGAGCAGAATTACATTAACTGCCTCTTTCTTCCAGTCCACAGCAATCTCCCGAGTGGCAGACATTGTTTTTGCCAAGACTGTTTGAAGCTGGAAAGGGCCTGAACTTTGCCAAGCTCAGAAGTTCCTGTGATGGCCCAGGAACAGACTGAAGTGTCCAACACACAGTGGCCTCCTCTACTCCTCCTGTGCCCTGGTGCTTCCTGTGAATGTTTTCAAGCCACAAAAAATCTTGCCTGAGGTTGTTGTTGGCTGCTTGGCTCCATGGAATGTGCATGGCCTCCCAAGGCATTAGGGAGAAGGCAGGGAGAAGGAGAGCAGCCTGCTATGAGAGACTACAGTGGAATCCCCTCATTTTTTCTGAGCCAAAGGTTTTGGGCTGCCAGGCTTTTGCTCTGAGGCAAATGGGCAACAGGGACTCGAGAGGTGTGAGAGAAAGTCAGTGGGCAGGTACCAAGCAAGAAAGCCTCTTCCCAGGGTAAAGCCTGAGAGTTAGTCTTCAGCAGGAGGGATGGGAGCAGGGAAATCCTTGAGGGTGGGACTGTGAGAGAGAGTGGAGCAGGTCTTGGGTAGCTTTGGTCTCCCCCATGTTCCTGTCCCAAGAACCTTGTGTCCAGAGGTTACAGCACGCAGCAGGTCCTGGACAGTGAGAGATGAGGCGGTGAGAACACTGCAGCCCCCCAGTGTAACATCCCTCCACTGGCAGGAGAGGGAAGGATCCCTTCTCCCAGACCTCAGAGGGCATTACATCAAAGCACAAAGTGGAGATTGCTACACCATAGCTGGTAGCAGATTTGCTCAGGGGGATGAAGGCAAACTCACAGATTTCTTGCCTTCCGTGCATGGCCAGAAGTCAGAGTTGTGAGCCCTTGTTCTCTAGAGCTAAAAGCCATAAGGACCAAGGCAGCTCCATTTCTAGTTTGCTGATAGAGAAAGTGGCTGAGAGAGCAGCCTACCAGAAAGCTTCCCAAAAGGTAGGATCACCCTCTTCCTCTAGTGAGCACCTGCTGAGGTCAGAACTGCTTTATGTTAGACATTTTACCAAAGGACAATTGCTTTTCTGAACAGCTTGTGTTAACATCATCTTCTGCTTTCTTCTTGTATTTATTTTTGCATTTTTTTCTAGGGTACCTTCTGAAAGAAAATAAACAAAAGCCAAAAAAACTCCCCCAAAAATCCCAAACCCCAAAACAAGCAATCAAAAAAACCCCAATCAACAACAAAACCCAAAAAACCAAAACCAAGCTACCCTAAACATCATCCTGTGAAATTCTGTACAAATATCAAACGAAGAGTTGCTCCCTATGCTGAGGTGCTGCAGTCAGTGCAGTCATGAAAGCAACAACCACAGGGATGTGTCCAAGGGGCTCACTGAAGAGCCAGGAGAGTGTGGGACATGGCTAGGGCTATTTGGGCAAGGTCAGATTTTGCTCCCAGGAACACATTGTTTTCCAGGCACATGGCCAAGATGAAACTACTGCTCCCAGCCCTGTAAAGGACTGGCCCAGAGCAACGTGATTCAGTAAGGGGCAGCAGAGCCTGGTCTGAGCAGGCCCTGCTTTGCCTTTTTCAGAAAGTTGAATCATTTTTATGGAAGACAAGAGGGTGATTGAGCCTTTGGTGCAGGCAGGTAGAACACTCACATAGATCTCCTCTACCTCTGACAAAGAAGAAGGAGGATCTCCATAATACCCACACAGGTGGAAAAAAAAACCCAAAACCAAAAACCAACTTCCAGAGGACTATCCATTGAAGTATCTCTTTTCCAAGAAAAAGATATGATTGGGTGAAAAATGTCTACCCAGAAATAAAAGAGAAAGAGAAATCAATACTTCCTCACCAAGCTTTAGTGTTCAAATTGAATTCCCCTTCCCAGCTGTGCCCTTGGCCCAGTTAAGGAATGATGGAAGGTGCTCAATGGTCTATCAGCTGAACTGGGGCTCTGGTGACCCTGGGATTTATCACATCTCCATGAAGAAACAGTCAGCTCTGCATTTACTCGAGACTGAAGAAGTTCATGAGGGCTTAAATCCATCCTCACTTCATCTGCCACTTCCACCCTTCCAGGTTCTCCTTTAATGTCCTGGTCAGACTTCATGGATCAGACTTTGGGGCTGCTGCTCAGGAAGAATGAAGTGTATCACCTTCTGGGAGGGAAACAGCTGCTTTGTCAAGCTTCGAAATTTGACAATTGTTTGATTGCTTGAAGCTCCCCTAAATTATAAAGAAGGATCCTGGGAAGAGTGTTTAGGGTCCATGGGAAACTCCATGGAGCTGATCAGGAGATTCACTTTTTCTAAAGCTCACTTGTGGTCCAAACCAGAACAATAGTGTAGACACATCCTTTGCAACTGCCAACCATCCAACATAGCTAAGGTGATGTTTACTTTAAGAGAAGTAAAATTGTCCCCACAAGCCAGAGACTGCTTTGGCTGCAATGGCAGAGCAGGCATCTCGCTTGCAGGCAGATCCTTGCAGAACACTCGGATATTCCTCCACCATCCTGCACAGCCCAGCACGCTCTGTGTCCCTGCACACAGCTGGGCCAGCCTGTGCTTCCACCTCTGCCTTTTGTGCTCCCACAGCTTTCACCCAGGATACACCGAAGCTGTGTGTCTGCAGGGATGCAAGAGCAGAATCAAACATGTTCTTCAACCCTCCAAAGGCACCACTCTGTGCCTGTTCAAGGCCACTGGACTCCTTCCAGATGAGCTGAGCTCTCTGGGATGGAGAAAAAGTCCCCATGGCCCTGTTTTGCCGTACAGCTATTTTACTCTGTTTATGTGCTGGCTGTTCATCTGCAAATGCAATGCAGAATTGGCCCCTAAAAGAGAGTTCAAGTCAGCAATGGAAACGTTTTTGCTTAAATGAGGTTGTAGACAAAGACAAACAAAAGAGACTCTCTGGAGTCCATTAATTAACAGCATTATGTCATATACAAGACTGCAGTAGGTAAGTACTGTCCAAGTGTTCTCAGCATTTCAGCCTCAGAGCACTGTAGTCCTGCTTTGGTTAGGAAAAAGCTGTCTTTCTGGGGTTGCTCTCTGTTAATAAGGCTTCTGCTACTGCACAATTTTGGGCTATCTAATTATGCACGCCTTTTGTTTGAAAGTTTATGTAACTAGCAAGTCAGAGCTTCTTTTCAAAGTGTTTGAATGGTATCTCTTCAAGAGGTCAAGGGAGAAAATGTGAGATAATTGAGCAAAAAACAAATCAGAATGAGCTGCTTTCAAGTGCATTCAGGGGTTACAGTGGCTTCAGCCTGGTTTGGGAACCAAGGAATTTCTCAGTAGCCTGAAACTGATGTAGTAAAAGAGACAAAGATATGGGAGGGAGCTTATGAATAGAAACAATAGGTGGTGCAGTGGCTGCTGATAATATCTTTGCAGAATTAGGACTTTATTCTTCCTCATACTCAAAGCTAATGTGTTGGGGTTTTTTTTTTTTGGTGTTTTTTTTTTTCTGGAGAAGATTTTCTGTGTATTTTTTCACTTAAAGTTACAGCTTTTCTGCTGAAGTGAGCTTTCTGGTATCTCTCTACCTCCATCAAGGAGTATAACATAAAATAAAGCCCATGTAGCCTCTTTCTTTAGCTAACATGGGGGTAAACATGTGAGTGCTTTTAAAATGTGGATGTAGTGCTCAAACTAGGAGCTGGGAGGGAATTTCACAGCCATTAGCCAGCCTACTGAAACCAAAGCAGTAAAACTTACCCAAGCACTCACAGCCTGTAATTCTCCAAGTGTCATGTTATCCAAGGGAATTTATACACATTTACCAGGGAGGTGTCAGTCAGGAAATTTATTGTGTCTCTTAAACCGAACCTTTTCAAAACACAATTATTCCTCTCTGTCGACTGTGCAGAGAGCTGAGGTGCAGTAGGATGGTGCTGCAGGAGCTCACCATTGCTGCAACAATGCTCTGCTCCCTTTCTGCCCCCTCTCTGTCCTCCCTGATCATGGATTGTCCCCATCCTTCTTTCTGCAGGCTCCATCCCTCCCCTGTGCCTCCCCAGAGCTCACTAACTCCAGTGGGTCAGCAGGAAAACATTCCCTGCTTGCTTTGTCTGTGAAGAGTGACTTTAGGGCCTGGAAAATGGGGAGCCAAGGCCTGAGTGTCTGACCCATTTCACACTGTCATTTTCAGCCAAAGTGACCTAGAGATTTCACCCTGGGGTGATAGCCAAAGCTGATCCATGCTTATTCAACTGGCTTAATTCTCCTCCCTCATGAAACTTTCTAGCCACAGCCCATTGATATTATTTGGGTTATTTCATGCTCTCAGAGGAAAACAAGGCCTTCAGAAGCTCTGTTGTGCTGATTGTGACATTTGCTGGAGGGAGAAGGACAAAAATAAGGAAATATTTAAACGGGCATCTGGGCTGCAAGTAGACAGCAAAATATATGAGTTTCTCCATTTTTTTCCCCTGTGATCAGTTACAGGATATATTATGTTATAGCAATGCATTACATTATCTTGTCCAGAGACCAGGGAAAAGACACTCTGTAGATATTTAAGGCAGTCCTTAGTCTGACTCCTAACTATCCTTCTCGGCATTTGCTTTTTAACATCTGGCTCCAGTCCTAAGGTCTGTAAACCAGCTTCACACCGGGCAAGAGGTTTCTGCTTCTGGATTGCAGAGGTTGACACCATGATGGTGGGATGGTGCCTTCAGGCCTTTCTTCTGAGAGCACAGATATGTTTTAGGTGAGAGAGCCTAAGCAAACAGACACATTGTGTTGCAGGGCTGAGATTAAAACTGTATTTATGCTTTGCTGGCAAATCATCTAAAAGAAACCTGAACTTATCTCTTGGAGGGTAAATGGGGCTTTGTCTTACCAGCAGTGTCTGTGTTTACTCTTGGGGTGGGCTCAGAGGGGCCTGATGAGGGTGAGGTGCTAATCTGCAGGTATCACAAACACGTGTTCTTAGGGCTGGTATCTCTTAATGCTGAGTTCTGGCAGTAAACTGTCCCCAGCAAGCAGAAACAACACTTTTCCCAGCCTCTCCTCTCCTCTAGGGACTAGTCAGTGAAATGTCTTCCACTGTTATCAGCCAGCCTGAAGTATCACCCCATGGAATCATGTTCATTTGCAGGGGAGATGGAAGTCACGGCTCGCTGGTCAAACTGCATGTGGCCAGCCATTCAGAGATGACAGGAAAGACAGTAATTATTCAGCAACTGGTGTTTAATGTGTTGTTCATACAGGTTTCATGATGTCTTCTGGGGTTCTCTGCTGCTGGGGAGCTCTTTGCTAGCTGAGGAAATCTGAGAAATACCTAGAATATAAGGGCTGCCAAAACAGACCTTGCTGCCCAAAGATGCCTCACACCTGCACAGCTGCATGTGCCACAAATCTCTGAAAACCACAGGTACCACTTCCTATAGAAATCAAAGCAAAAGTTCTGTGTTAGGATATGCTAGGGGCACAGGAAATAATATTGTACTTAAGAAATTACTTTAGTAGGCAAATATTAATACTAAAAGAGGAGAAAATTACACAGAGGACACTTCTTACTTCTGTCATATTGCAATGAGGCAGAGCCTGAGTAAAACTTCTGCTAGATTTACTCCTGACCAATCCCACAAAAATTACTGGCAGAGGCTGCAGATTTCCAGAAAGCAAAGGAAGCATTTTCTGTAGATTTTTTTCAGCCCTCTCACAAAGTCTTGTAGTTGCTTTTTTCTGCAACTGAATTTCTCATCTTGTCAGAACAAGACAGCAAAGCATTTTGGAAAAAAAAAATCCAAAGAATCGATCTGAAAATATGAATTTTTCTCAACAAATCTTAATTCTATTTAAAACAATATATGATGATCAATCCACCAAAGCATTTGGAGATCTTTATAATATTGGTTAACTATGAACTACCTTCTAATTATATCACCTCTATATTAAACCTCATTAGGAATACATTAGCTTTACAAAACCTTACAAAATTTGGTCTTGAAAAATAAATCTAAATTCACAAACACCATATCAACTTGACCGCCTAATCTGAGTTCATTCCACTCAAAGAAATTATCAGACCACAAAATTTTATTTACCTGGTGTTCAATTAAATATAGCTAATGATTGGGAGGTAAAAGGTGGATCATTCATATTCCTGATTCTGCTTTCTTTTTATATATATTACCAGAGTTTGAAAAACTTCTCTTGACTGAACACAGGCCATGTTTTGGGTCAGAGCCATTGATGGGCAAACTCAGTAAGATCAATATCACACATCAAAATAAATTTGGGTTTCACCAGTCTGAATCCCACGTGGATTTGACCAATATCATAATTAGAAGAAAACCAATGCTTTAACCTGAAGAAACAGCAGATCTGTCTATTTTGAATCCTGCCTGTGTGATTCTGTGCAGTGATTCTCTATGCACACCCACATCCCTCCTTAGAGGTAAGAGATGATGCATTTCTTGCTGGGAAGACAGTAAAATTCAAATTCTTTACCAGAGAAATGGTCTATTTTGGGGCAAAGGTGCACCTCCCCAGTCCATCCAGGGCTGACACAGATTATACACTCCTATCTGAGCTTCAGACTGCTTTGGGTAAACCCCATTTAATTCAAATTATCTTCAGTTTTATCAGGAAAAAGATCAGATATCTGGAATGGAAAAATGCATTTTGAAGCAATTAATTGCAGGTGTCTGTTTTGCTTGCTAAAGCTATTTATATCTTGAAAGATGGCATACAAAGGTTTGAGTCATTGCTGAACAGTTGAATTATAAAATTAGTAATCCAAGGGCTAATTGCACTGATGGTTTATCATGTCAAGTTCTATTATACATGTGGGGTTTATTTGTTGCCTGACACAAACAAGGATGATTTTTCCTGGCACCACCCACTCATACCTTGTACTTACTGCCACTAGGGAGTTGAAAAAAAACTGCAGTAATAAAATTTTAAATATTCTTACTGTAATCTCTTGCTTGAGGGGCTAATGCTGCTAAACAGAGAAGGCTTTGTAAAGTGTTGTGTGTAATGAAGGATGAGCTACAAGAACAGAATTGAAGGAACAATACCATTATCACAAATTGCAAACTTCTTCAGAGTGATGCTTGGCAGTAAATTACAGGCTGTCTGTGACTTCCTTTCTGCAGCTGTGTGACATTTACTATCAGAACATGCAACCTTAAATTAAAGGGCAGAAAGAAAGTTGGGAAACACAAGGAAAATACATGCACATTGTAAAGGCATAAACACTGTGCATAATTGATTGATCTCCTGACCCAAGCACTGTTCTTTCCCCACTCAAATTCCTCTTTAATTCACTTTTTCTGCAAAGGATTCAGGTGATAATCTGCCAATGAAAACTTTTTTTGTACACATTCATAATTAGAATTTTTTTTCTCACAAAAGCAACCTAAAAATCTATCCAGCAGCCAGGTTGGACAGCCTTTTCTCCAGGGAATGTCACATCTCTCAGAAAACTATTCTTCAATTTCTTTAACCAATATCCTCTGCAGTTTGTCTTTAGCCTGTGGTTTTGTTCCATGTTGGACTCTCAGAGGCACTGAATTCCCACTGGAGCTGCTGATATTGAGTGAGATTTGCAGGTAGCCACTTCAGAAATTCAGTGAATGATCTCAGTGCTTATAGAAGGAAATGCTGGCGTTTTGTCTCCTAGATTCATCAATTCCATAAGAGATCTGGAAATTTTTTATCAAATGTTGGAAGGGATGAAATAAACAGGGGAAAAGCTGTTCCAAGTAATCAGTAGTAGAGGGAGGAGCGTGGGGTATTTTCATCAAGGTTGTACTTGTATCTAGATGCTCAAATCCTTTTGAAACTCCAGGTCACTGGCCTCATTTCTTGGTGATGCTGCACCTGCTTTAAATTGCTCTCCTCAGGCAAAATGGCCATTAAACCAGAATAGTTAAGAGCTGACTCTGCCTCTGTGGGCAAGGAACAGGGCTAATGGATCCTACATGTCCCATATCAGCTGGGGATTTCTTCTGCTCTGTGGTGCTTGGCTAAAAACCATCTCAGTACAGTGTTACAGCCCCTTTGCTGCAGTGCAAAACCAAAGGTGCTGGGGATGATCTCACACTTCTCAGGACCTTGTTCTGTCATACTCAGAAAAGCACATTAAAACACATAGCATAGAGCTGTTAGGAGCTGATGGGAATTATCTGCATGCACTGCAGAGCCATGGGAAAAAGTGAGGTTTCTTACAGGAATTAGAAGTCCTTTATAGCAAGGAGGTTATGTAGGGCCTCAGTGAAACTGCTACTCCAGCTGAGTGACTGTAATGGATGCTCTGCAACTGCTGAGCATCTCTTTCCCTCTCTTACTCACGTTGCTCTGGGAACATGGTGAGAATGTTAGTGCCTTCAGATGCCCGGTGTGTGTAGCTGTTAACAGAGAGAGAAATCAGAAATTCCCTCAGTCCCCAAAGTATCTGGGATTTATTGAACGTGTTAAGCTCAAAATCTTGTTATGGACAAAAAGGAAGCACACTGGGTAGAGGTAAGAATCTGCTGTTGGCAAAACTAAAGTCTAAATGATCTGATAAAAAGAATTCTTTTTAATCCAGATCTAATTAATATAGAAAAGAAAGGAAATATAAGCAAAAAATACTACTATAGAAAAAGTTTCAATAACAACAATACAGCTAAAATTGTTCTAGCCACTCCTAGTGTCTGGTACTTCTTCCAGGGTTTTGTAACCCTTTCCACCGCCCTTCTGGGTACTCAGATTGATGGCTTCATACCAAGGGGATGGGGGGCAACAGCACCCCTGTGTACCTTGTCAGGTTGCTAGTGTCTTCCTCCTCCCCTTAGGAGCTAATTGAGAGAAATTCTGTAAGTTTGCTAATTTGGTTCACACCTTGATTTGCCACTCTGCATTGCAAACGTACCTTAGTTATGTTAGATACTTGTTCTTTGCTCTTTGGTACCCCTGACATGTGCTTTGTGCAGCTCCCAGATCTTCCTTTCTGTAACTGCCCATTGGTCAGTTGTTTACAGCCCTGGGCTCTGCCATGTCAGACTCTGCCCTTTTTCCTATCATCCTGCCTTCCTCTACACCACTTCACTGTGTTTAGACACAAAGGCTTCATTCTGCATGGAAGAGCTCTTAGTTGCTACTGTCAATGTAATGACTATGGTTATAGCCTGCAAAACAAGCAAGAGGAAAACTAATCAAGCATAGCTGCCTGGTCATTTGGGGAAAAAAAAAAAAAAGAAAGCAGATACAGCTAACCATGTTTAAAAGAAAGCTCTAGGCAGATTAAGGGAAGTTCAGACAAAAAAAAGGAGAATGAACCTCAGCCCTGAGACCTTGGAAACTCAGCACTGCACGTAAGGGCCCACTATGAGCACTGATACCCCAAAGAATGTTCTGTGATGACTGCAGTCATTTCCATGTGAACAGCATCCACAGCCTTCCCAAAACCAGGCTTCCTGCAGGGCCAAGCAAAGCAAAAAGAGCTCAGATCACATGTGGAGCTGAAAGATCCCCCCTACTTCTTGGGGATATATGGGATGGGAACTGGAAGGCAGGGCTATAACTCCAGAGTAGAAAGGCTCTTTTAGATTGTGGCAAGGAAAAGTTAGAGAAAAAAATAAAAATGGGGGCTGAGTTACTTTGACACCATCACTCTCATGTTGTGTTGACATCTTCCCAGCAAAAGCAAACCATCAGGACCAGCCAGCTGCAAAAATAGCTGTATCCCACATATATGCGTGTGTGTATATACATATATATATATGTATGTATACATATGTGTATATAATATATATAAAGACAGCTAAGAATAACATATTAATAAGGAAGAACCATGTGTCTAGAGACTGAAGACCCCAAGAAATCTTTCCAAGATAAAAATGCAATATATAAAAAATCCAAAGAGCAAGGAATAAGAAATAAGCCAATCACTAAAGTGCTGAAGGTGTAGAAAAGACAAGAAAAAAGGCAGATTTCTTACTAAGAGAAAAAGTATTTGAGGAACACAAGTGAGAAAAGGTTATTATCCATTGCTTTGCATTTCTGAAGCAGCTAGCTCAAAATTTTCTCAGTACTTTGATGTAGGAGTGAGGACAGCACCACTGGAGATCTCAAGGTGGAAATACAAGTGCCCAGGAGGTCTAGACAACAGCAGAATAGTCTAGGATAGTCTCAGAGAGCTCAGGTCAGACTAGCTCTTCTGCAACATGTGCAGAAATGGCAGCAAAGAAAGTTAGAAAAATTCTGATCCAAATGTTGCATTTAAAAATTCTTTGGACCTCCAGCACTGGCTGAAGACAGACATTATGCAGGTGAAAAAAGACTTCTGGGAACCTCAGAAGGAGTGTTAGAGCTCAGAGTATGATCTTTTATTCAAGTTACTTGCAGAAACCTGTCTCAGTAAAACCCAGCACTTGGAGGGGCTGGCTGAAGCATGAACGCTTCTTCTTCTCAGCTGGTCGTGTAATTCTTGGTGACAGAATAGGTTAAACTTTGTGAGTGTTGTGTTGGCCAAGCAGAAATTGCTAAATGTTGTGGGATCATGCCAGGTCTTAGGAATTGGCAGTCAGCTGTGCTTTGCCTCAGAGCTGGACTTTCTCCCTCATACTTCATGCTGGGAATGTTGGAATTATTTTTGGGCACAGCTGGGTAAGTGCACCTTGTGCTTCTGCCCACGGCAACCTGCGGCACAGCCAGGTCATGTTTGTGGGTGGGAAAGGAAGCTCTGCTCAACCCTTCCTGAAGGATACTGGCAGTGAGAGAGGACTTGGGCAGCAGGGTAGGAGACACTCAGCTAAAGACAAAAGTATGTATTGAAAGAGAAGGCAATTATGGAGCTAAACCAGTAGGAGATCTGGGCCTGTGTTGTGCTGTCTTGGAAAACTTTCAAAACCTTTTTAAGCAATTGGCATGAAGCTTTCTGCTGGCTATAAAAACGCCTTTTGAGAATCATCTCCCATTTGTACTTTTGCAATTCATGCTTTTAATGTTGAAAGTGCAAGTTTGCTTGACAGCCTGAGATAATGGATTTCAGTCCAGGCAACATCAGTAGTATCTCAGCATTATTCCTGCCCTGCAAGTCTCAACCCTGCCTTGAAGAAAGTGTCTTGGAGTGAAAAGCAGGTCTGTTGGTAAAGCTGCTCCCATCCTTTGTGTGGCTGCTGAGCAGGTATGAACTGAATCGGGGTTGTCATAGCAGCTCTGATAGTGATATCTGTTGAGAAGGAGCTGCCCACAGCCAATAGGTGAATTTCACCCTGAAACAGTAAGGTTAGATAACCCTCCTTCTTGGCTGGGTTGAAGCCAGCAGCCACAGCCATGAGGCAGGAAGTAATTTCCCTGGGAAAGCTTTGTGTGCATGGCACACTTTACACAAGTTTCTGCTCCACTGAAGCAGAAGGGAGTTCGGCGTGTAAATGAGAGCTCCTCTGAATAAAGAGGGATTTCAGTGCCTAGTTTGGTACTCCTGAAATGGGAAATGTAGCTATGCAAGACTACAGACTTCAACCTCTATTTCTTTCTTGATGCTCTGCATCACTTAGAATTTGGAAAGTTGCCTCCATGAGTCATCACTAGAACTATCTCCATCCTGGAGCTGAGGAAAGGAGTCAGCACCCTCCACGCTGGTACCATGGCACAAGCACAGAGATCCCCCATGCTGCAGCAGCCCCAGGGTGTCAATTTGACTCCCGAGACAGCTGCAAATACACCAGAGCAGGCCTGGGGCTCTGCTCAACTTCAATGATCTTTTCAGGTGGTGAGGCTTCTGTACTCAGCAGAGAAAGAGTAGGACAGTAAGTGAGCCCGGCTCTGGCTCAGTCACAGGAGATCCCGGTGTTTCTCCATTCACGATAGCAGGACTCTAATCAGATGTACCAACTGACTGAGTTGCCTAAAACTCTGGTGTCAGCATCCCTCCTGTGCACCCAGATGTGCTCTTGTGCCAAGCCCAGCTTGAATAATCTGGACCTCTATATTGCATTAGCAGTCCTTTAAGTTCTCTGATCTTCTCTTTTGAATGAAATGCATTTTTAATACTGCAAACATGAATGTGTAATTCAGTGCATATGTTTTGGGAGTGGGGAGTCTATGAGAATGCCAAGCAAATCAATAAAAGTTTAGCACATCATTATTCATAGCTGCGATGCCATGAGGCATTTTCTACGTCCTTTAGCAGGGAGGGGAAAAAAAAAAAGAGGAAAGCTGTTATATGTGTAGTAAAATTTGATTTGAGACGAAGAGTTTGCATCTGAATTGCATGAAGTCTATTAAAATTTTGGTCTTCCTCAGACTAATAGGATTATGCCATTCCCAAACTGATTGTTTCTAAGCAACGATGCAGATCTTAGTATGTGTTGGCTTATCTCTTTAGTTTTCTGCTAAACCAGAGAAGCTTCCAAAGATAGCTGCAAAACTGATGATATCAGGTGTAATACATAACTTCTAAGACATTGTTTTGAAAAGATGGTCCATTTATCTTCTATTTGGAAGCTGTAAGAGTGCATGGGGACTTGTGTAAGGCAGCTGGAAAGTTACTTTTATTTAATTTTTTTTAACAATGGAAGTGACCTGCACTGTCACCTGCACGGAATGCTCCAGTATGCTATTTCCATTTGTGCACAAACACCTTACTGTGTTCTCTGAGGAACAAATCCTAAGTGGTAGCTATGAATAGCACTGCAAGGCTTCAGAAACTGCAGTTCCACAAGGCTTTCCAAATGTTCTCTAGTGTGGCTGTCTAAAGGGTCAAATCTTCCCTACTTTACTAATTAAAAGCTTCCTTCATGTATTATAAAGGAATGCACAGCTATATAGACTGTATACTAAATAATAAATAGCCAGTTGCAAATGAAGTTGCCATTTTATATTCAGAACTGTCCAAGTTGTGTGGAGATTTTGAAAGGTGCATTAGGAGGAGATTAGAGTATTTTCTCTTTTCTGGGTGCTTTTGGATTTGATGACACAATGGGATAAATATAATTTAGGAATCCATGTTTACTCTTCTGACATTTAAAAAGGCTGCTTGAAGAACTCTGTTGCTTAACACCATTCATGCATTTTCTTTATAGTAAAAAAAATGTGCATTTATACATAATTTAATATGAAGAAATGGCTTTTTAGAGTTCTCTGACAGCTGCATAAAGAACATACTGCAGCTCTATGGACATCTGAATTTCCACAGTTTCCAAGGAATTGATCACCTCACAAGAGAAATACATCAGCTTTTTAGTGGTATAAAGCAGCAAAGAACAAAGTTTAGGACTGTAAGTGAAAAATACTACCATTGATAGAAATTTTAGAAAGAATTGATTGTGGCAGAATGTAATTACCCAACTGGATGGAGTGCTGTGAATTATGTTTGTGCCCGTGTAAAGTGCTTTGAGATGATTAATAACTGGCTCAATCCTTTATACCCATAACAACACTTCCGGCACAATAGCACTGTAGTGATCTGTCACTCCAGCTATTGTGTTATTGGATATATAAGACCCCTGCATTAGGCAAGCATGGAGTCTTGGGGCTGGTGAGCAGGCAGATGCAGTCCCTTTACTATCTGCATTGCAGCCTTCCCAGGGATCTAATAAGGCCTCAGAGCCCTGCTGGGCCAGATGCTGAGCAGTACTTGAAATGAAAGATGGCTTTCCCTTTCAGAGTGCACAATTTAATTATGTGATGGGAATCAATAAAGAGATAGAGTAGAAAAGCAGGGGTGCACCATAGGAGTTGTTGCACTTCATATAATAAACACCAGCCAGAGTCCATCGTCCGTCTGCATCTCTTACAAGACACACTATTTGATGAGAAATGAAATTATCTTTTGTTCAAGTTGAAGGCAGATAATTTCTTCTCATTTGTACTTCAGCAGTAGCCAAAGATAAGTGAGATTGTACTGTTCAGGTTTGACTGCCCAATGATTTGCAGTCAAAGAAAGTAAAATATAAGAGAGGGACCCTGAAAACATCATATATGATGTGATGGTATCCCCCTTAATCTGGCTCCCTGCTTTTTGAGGGAAGCAGAGCACTGAGGAAAAGGCAATGAGGCTGGAACATTTTCTCTTCCTTGGCTGGTTTAATGGTGGTGCACAATGACTAAAAGAAAAACAGAGAGAGATAATGCACAGAAGTGAGAATATAGTGGAGGAGAGGGAGGCAGAGATTGATGCAAAGAGAGTGAGGCTGAGATGAAGACTTTGCAGGGGATTGTGAAGAGCCTATGAGTGTCCCAAGGGAAATTAGCAGTGTAATGATACCTAGTGTCTGATATAGCCTTTGAAGACTGTTTCTTGCAGTTGTTTAAGCCAACCTGGCTGCCTTGGCTCTGAAGCTGGTACATCCCATACTGAACAACAGGACTTGACATTTGTAATTTTTGCAAGCAAAATTACATGACTTCTGAAAGGAGTGATAATGTGCTCAGGATTTCCACCATGCCAGTGAAAGAAAATAATACTTGTCAGATAAAGAAATAATACAGAGGAAAAAGTAGAATTTTTTGTTCTGTAAAATTTATATATTTTTAATAAAATCAACAGGGTCGAATTTGTGCTCTCTGGCACTGTAAAGAGAAAACAGTTATACTGGAGGAGGCACCTGGATTCACACCAGTGTCAGTGAGGAATATTTGACTGATGTTCCCTCCCTGAGGAGGGCTGTGGTTATGAGTAGCTGTGTGGTTAAAACGGTCCAGAGCCAGTTTTATTTTGTGCATGATTTTGGCTTATGCTTCCTCTCTTGGCTGAAGTGCACACTGCTCTATTTTTTTTCCTTATTGTTGTGCTTTGCTTACATCGAGATCTCCTCCTCCCTCCTCCTCCTCCTTTGCAAAACCGGCAAAAAAAGAAAAAAAAGAGGAAAGAAGAGAAAAATAGCACAAAGAAAACAGACAACCAATTTCACATTGCCCTTTTCAAAGGACATGACAATTTATGGAAAATACAGCGGAGCACTGGCGATAAACACACGCAGCAAAGAAAGCCGTCTCGCCAAGCCGGCTCCCCTCCCGGCCGGCTGCCGGGCGGTCCCACGGGGATGGGGCGACAGTCTCGGGGGTCCTTGGGGTGGGCAGCCCCTCTCCCGGCCAGCCTGTCCCCTCCCGGCCTGCCTGTCCCCTCCCTGCCATCCCTCCGTGTCCCAGTCCTTCCCGGTGCGCCCTGTCCATGGTGCTGAGCGGCGGCTCCAGCCCTCGCTCCTCGCCCCGCGCCGGCAGCACGGGAAGAATTTTTCCTTCAGGTTCCGTAGGCTTCTACCTTGAATTGCTGCTGCCTCCGCCGTGCAACAGATGTTTTCCAGCCTGGATTTTCCTCTTTTAGCCACCCTAAGAAGGCAGGGAGATTAATTAAAGCTAGAGTCCCCATAGGTGAATTGGCTCTCCACGCGCTCAGGGGGCTCTGTCACTTTCCCTGGTTGTATCTTCATCAGTTGCTTGCATAGGAGAGAGGATTAGATGAACACTGGAAACGCCTTCTGCCTTGATTTGTTTGTGTGTTTACTTTTAATTTTTAGGATATCTGCAGAAATAATGAGAAACAGCAGGGAACGAGAAACTGATTGAGATTGATCGTTTTGTGTATTTGGCTTGTGATGACCTTTGGGGAAAGTGGGTATTTAATTTTTACTGATGTTGTAAAGGCACAGACAAAGTCCTGACCTTTCTGATCCGGGGTGACCACTATGAGCATCCCACTGAGAATTAATTACAATTGCCTGGAGCGGCTCCAAGCAGCATTTATTAGAGCACTATAAATGTGGTAAAAGCGATCAGTATGCCTGGGAGAAGCCATTCCATGTGCCTGCTGTGATATCAAAGAGAAGCTCAGACCTGTCGGTTTGTTGTATTGTTTTGCTGTTCATTAACAAGACTGAAATAGGAGAGACAGCATTAGAACTCGAGGGCAAACATTTCCCATCATTCTGCTCTCCACACAGATACTTTTGTATTAGATTAAGGTACAATAGATAGAACTAAGCAGAACAAAAATCAAACGCCTACCCAAGAGACAGGACACAGTGCAATTCTCTGATTGTACAAAGCACAGTACAACAGCTTCCTCTAGCAACCTGCCAGAAATGTAAAGTTGGAAGTGAACAGAATGCTCCACACAAGAACTCTGTACAAGGAAGTATTTAACACTCAAGGTATGCTATGATGCCATTACACTTTAGCATCTAGCACAAAGCTGGGACTATTAATCCCATGGGACCTTAAGTCCTTTCCCCCAGAGATCTGCCCAAAAATGCAAGATTAGTTACATGTTCAAAGTTTAGGCAGAACTATTTTATATAAGATGTGACGATTTTGTCTGATACTCTGACAAAAAGAATTGGAATTGAATAAGAAGGTTTAAATACAAATTGCAAAACCATCAATTTTTTTGAGAAAGATTTAATTGGAAATGGGGATGAAAAAGCTAGAAATGAGGATTAACCTAAAATGGAAAGGGCAGCCAAGTTACAGCAGATGGCTTTTTCTTGTTCTTTGAGTGCCTTATAATGAGGAAAATATGCTATGTAATGACAGTTGTTTCTAAACTGAGGGGTTTTTTTTCCAGCTGGGGGAGCATGTGTGAGATGTGGTTTCCCATGCAACACAGGTTGAAAAAGGAGAATAAAAAAGACATAGCTGCAGACAGTGTGTATTGAACTGTTTTTGTTGCAGACTTCTGGAGCTGGGTTTGATGTGTGATAGGAAAGACAGCCATCTCCCATTCCAGCTAAAACTGAACGAGCAGATAGCCTCTATTTCTCCTTGCTGCCTCGCCTCCCTGAGCATCTACATTGCATAAAGGCTCTGCTATTCTCTTTCTGCAACAGAGCCTCCCAATAGCCCTTTCTGTGGGTTGACCAAGATTTCTTTATTCTGACAGGTTTTTGTTCTGTCTTGTTGTGGTTACTGTTATTTCCTTCCAGTGTCAGTTAGGAATTCCTCGTGTAATGCTGTTATCCAAACAACACATTTTCCTACAACTGAAAAACTGCTGTTAAGAATTACTTAAAATCTCCCCCTCATTCCATTTTTTTTTTATTCCTTCCTATCCAAAATGGGGTTGAGAGGGGGAGGGAGTGAAAGAGAATGGAAGAGGCAGCCTATTCTATATGACATACGCTTGATTTCCCAGCAAGGCTTAATTACCATTGGGAGTAAGGACTCCTGTTCCTTTTGACACAGCGAGCATTCAGAGTGCAGCCACTGCCTCTTGCCAATTCCAGTTTACATGCACTTGGATAAGATTTGATTGCGCACTGGGGCACGTGTGAATACAATATGAATTGTATATGAGAAAGGAGAGCCTAGGCATGTCCCCTGAAGGCCCCAGGCATCCATGCAGCTTTCAGGCAGATGTAAGAAACCCAGAGAAAATGATACTTCTCGTGGTCTTCTCATATCAGGTTTCATCTTGCAAAGAAATGAGCGTGCTGACCCAGAAAGTACAGGTGGAACTTCGAAACTCCCATGTAGCTCAGGCAGAAGGGCCTACAATAACACAAGGGCAAGGGAGAGCCTTGCAGGACTGAGCTCATGACTGATATCTGAAGGGACTGGTGCTTCATGCTTCATGGGTACACAAGTCTAATTGGAGACAACAGGAGGCTTGGGATATAATGTGCAAGATGGAAACCTATCACGGTGATCACTCTTCAACTTTGCATAATGACATGTGCATTGTGCTTTGAGGAGGAGCATGATTTCCCTTGCTTTTGAGTCTAAAATGTAGCAAAATTACATTAGCTCTAGCCAAAAAGAATAAAAGCTAGAGAATTCGCATGCTGAAGCTATGTTGTTAAGGCCAATAAAGAATAAGCTTCAAAAAAAGGAAACAAATAAATACAGAATTCTAAAACTTCATTAAAAAGAAAATTGTCATTTTCAAGATCAATCATAGTGATGTGGACCTTCAGTCATGTGAGCAAACACTCACATACAAATTTCTTACTGATGCTCAAAATCTAAGGACTTTCTTTGAGTGAAAATCCAACTTTTCCCTGCCTGGTGTACAAAATGCCCAGCTTTCACTGTCTATTCTGAAATATGGTTTTGTATCTCTCATGAAAACACTAAGTGTTCCATAATAGAAACAAAGATAAGCAATCACATTTAATATACTCACAAATTTAAAGGAAATTCTTAACTTCAAATCCCTTTAAAACATTGGTATAGAGAGAGGTTTTTAACATTGCTAGATGTTCTTTTAAGAAGCTGGAGAATATTGTTTGGAAAGCAGTGATCAGGTAATAGTTAGCAAAGCTTCACTACTACAACGGAAAACTGTTGCCTGAGATTCTCCAGGGATGTGTCCTGAGCTTGGTGTTGTTTTGTGTTAACTTCAGGGACCTGGATGATGAAGTAGAAAGTACGTTTAGCACATTTGCAGATGTCACAAAGCTGGTGGAGTAGCAATCAAAGTGATCCTGACAAATGGGACAGCTGGCCAAAAAAACTAGGATGAACTTACTTCAAAGAGGAGAATGCAAGGTCTGCACTTAATCTGGAAAAATCAAGTGCATTAACACAAAATGGGAAACAGCTGACTAGGCAGAAACTTTGCTGAAAAAGATGTTGAGGTTGCAGACTCACAAGTGGGACATGTATCAACAGTGTCATACTATTACAGTAAAAACAAACATGAGGCTTTGCTATTGAGAGCTGCATGTCTAGTTCTGGGCAGTGAACTTCAGCATATGTGGAGGCAATTCAAAAGAAAGAAAGGAAAATGACCAGAGAATTAGAAAACATGTCCAATGAGGAAAGAAAGAAAGAGCTAAGGCTTTAAATTATTGAATGAATGGCTAGAGAGAAGTGAGAAGCTTTCAAATAATCACAGGTTGTCATCTGTTCTCTGTATCCATTGTGGATATCAAGAGAAAAGAATGGGCTAAAATTATATCATGAAAGAGTTACATTACATATCAGCAAAAAGTTTTTGACAATAGAAACTAGGCAAGAATACATGAGGAAATGGTGAAATTCTCTGTTTTAGATTAAATACCTTAAAATAATAGAGGAGACATAAGTCCATAACCATGTCTCATTTATGCAGGCTTGGCACAGGAAGCTGGATTAAGATAACTCTTTCTGACATTTGGCCCCATTTTCCATGTCTCTATCACCACTCTCACAATTTAATTCTAGTGTTAGCTTTTCTATTTACAGTTAATTTACACACATTTTTGAAAGGTGGTCTCAGTAAAACTTTATCTCACCTCTATGATTCATACATTTAATTTTCTTCTGGTGCTCTCCGACTTTTGCCTCTACCTTCACGTCTTAATCCTTTATATCTCAGCTTCTTCCACTCTGGGACACCAGATGCCAAGTCCACTGGGCAAGCCTAACTGGTGATCCAACTGTGTCTAGAAGCTGGGGAGAGGGAATTGGAGAGTGGCATCTCAATTGGGAAATAAACTCCTTGGTCAAGCTGCTGGAAGAAGACAGTTTCACTGGCCTTGTGTCTCTCATTGGCCTTGTGTCACTCCCCTGTCACATAAGAGGATATAACAGTTCACTTGTCACAGCACTCCTAAGAGGAAACTGTGTACAATGGGCCAGGGAAAGTTCAGAAGCATTTTGTACTCACTGCTGTGCATCCTTGTACACTTGGTCATTTGATCCCTGCCATCTAAATGGCTATGCGTAAAAAGAAGCTGATACTTGTGAGGCAGACACTGAGATCAGTAATCAGGGTGCTTCCATGACAGCTTTATTCCCATGAGGTATGTATGGTTGAAAGGGATGGATTTCACATTTTTTTCTATTTTTATTAATTTTTTACTGTAGTCCTCATGTTTGTTTGCTATGTAATATTCCTCCTAACAATCCCAGGATATGCCAGGAGCATATTTTTTATTGGCACCCACTATGATTTTTAAAACTGAATAAAAAAGAAAAATAATTTAACATAACTCACCATTTCATCATAGCCATCTCCATTATTCCTCCCTCACCTTACCTCTCATACTACACTGCAGCTGATGTCTGTCCAAAGAAGTGGGATGCTGCTGGGACATTACAAGGTTTTGAACAAGCTTGGGTTTGGTTCTGTAGTTTTGGGCATCCATGTGTTATTCAAAGTACTTTCATATCTAAGGCAAATCACAGGGGTTCATATATAAGCCAAAGCCACTTCTTGTTCTGCTGTCTTATCTTCACTCTGTCCCCTTGACTTTGCCAAAGTCAGAGATGGTAATGGAGTACAACACTGAGGCACTCGCTCTTTTCTATGGATGAGAAGAGAGATTTCTAAGGGGCCCTAAGGGACCTAGATTATAACCTCTTGCTGAAAGTCAGTGGGAAATGGATGGCTGCAATCTCTGTTGGTAAACCTTACCCTTGAGAGAAACAAGAGGGACAGACAAATCAGATGGAGTGAGGCTACCACTAACTATTGGACATCAGGCTGGGAGCAATCCAACATAGTTATCATGAATCTTTCAATATCCATGTCTGTTTATGGGCTTAGTAGAGTGTGAAAGCAGCTAGGGACTTGCCAGAACACTGCATAAATCCTTCGACACTGAACAATATGTTGTTATTCCTTACCCTTTTATTTTTCTCCAAGAAAGCCTATTTTTACCTATATAAGAGATTTCTTCTCTCTTGACATTATACCCCTGTTATGATTGGTGGCCATAATACAAAGAGGCACAGAAGTTTAGGAAAGGACTGCTGGATCTGTAAAAAGCTATAGTGAATCCAGCCAGGAGAAAAAAAATAGCTCATCTTTAGCTTATGGGAAAGTGTTTGTTACAGTACTCTTTGAAACATTTCACACTGNTTCATCCCATTAGTCCTAGCTGTGCCACACTAAATCAACAGTGCACTACTAACTGCAGCTTTCTGTATATAATTTTTTAATCTCTCAGGGAACTTGGAATCATGTCTTTCCTGTGTTTATTTTTATAAAGGGAGCTTGTTCAACTGGCAATGCTGTAAAACCATTAAGAGAGTCTGTCCACTCCTGCTATAGATCACCAGTCCTTGCTTCATAGGATATCCTGCTACACTGCCCTCCCAAAATATCAGGGCCAGCAAAGAAAAACTAGTGCTTTGCATAGCAAATAGTTTTTATGACTTACAGTTAATGGACCTTACTATTAATTGGCAGAATTACAACTCCTGTTTAGCTGATGAAAGTCGCTGTCTTGAAAAGTTATTAGGCTTCCTTTTGTTCTTGCTTCCCTGTTTTTTTTTTCCTCAAGATTGATTACACAGTGACTCTTTGAACTTACGTTGAATGTTTCCTTTGAGGATCTACTTGCATCTTGGTTTCATATTCTTTGCTAGTCTTTCAGTATTCCAGCAATCCAGGCATAGTAGAAGGAAAACAATAAAGAAAAAGCAAAATAATTAATAGTCTCAGGAAAGTATTCCTGAAAAATGTGAGTCGTATGGTAATAGCAATAACACTGAAAATATGAACAGTATGAGAAATACATATGCAGCCTTATCAAGGCTAAGGAGTTTCGTGGTAGAGAAAAATGAACTCCATTAAGAGAGACGTAGTAATTGATAGAGCATCTTAGGTTGTGCAGTGTCTGTATCTGCAGGCTATCCTAAATCAATTACTCCAGTCAAGACATGGTTCCCCTTTCTCTGGGGTGCGGCTGCAGATGGAGGGAAAGCAATTTATTTCAAAAGCTGATTCAGCAAAAACTCTGCAGGGGCCTATCAATGTACCATTAATAATCAGAGATGCTGTAATGATTATCAGTAGCGTTGTAAATCACTTGTGCAACACTATTTATTTTAACATTATTCAGCAATTTTGTGTTTCCTGAAAAGACAAAAAGGTTTTCATGTCATGAAATACACTCTCCAGCAGGAAGCAACAAGCTGTATAACAGGCTTTCAAAATATTGTTTCTTCTTATGCTGTATCTTCTTTTTTTTGTGTGTACAGAATTAACTATTCAAGAAAAGGAGGTCCTTATAAATTTGATTGAAACCAGTGATATTATAAGCAGACATTAAGAAATGTCTGCATGTCATGCTCACTTCCACTAACTCATCTTGGTTTCAGTCTCCAATAACCCTCCCTTTTCATTACTCTCTGAAGTCTGGTTCTTCCTTCAAGTGAAATTAATAGAAGATCAATCCTGGATATCTCTTGATGTGCCAGTCTAAATCTCTATTTACTGCCTTCAGAGGGCTTTTCTGAAGCATGATTTAACTTAAAAATAATATTGGTTCATACGAATGCTATTCAATTATTCCTTGCATTTAATTTAACCAACTTTCTCTTAATGAAAACTCAATACCAATTCAATACAAATTGTTTGGCAGATTTGCCTTATTTGCAAATTCAAAAGCAAGGTCAAAGCAGCAGTAATGAAGCTGTGCCTGAGTTCCTTTCTTACAAGATCTAGATGTTATTAGAAATGGCATTAAAAATGTCATGAATACAGAGGAGAAAAATGAAAGCTAAGAAGTAATCCAGGAGACTGGAAAGCAGCCGGAACGAAATAAATGTTAATTAATACCTTGCATCACACAGGCTACTTTTATTGATGGAGCAGAAAAAAAGTACTGCTAGGGATAGGTCTGTTAGAAATTAATATTTTTAAAACCTCAAGATCCCATTTTCAGCATGAAAAAAGGACCACTGAACGAGCACAAATGCAGCTGTATTTTAACAATAGCAAGCCATTTCCCCTCTGTTTTATTTTACAGTCTTTGAAGAGTTTCCACTTGCTGCATATGTGTTTTAGGAAAAATACTCTTTTTTGGATAGAGAACGAATTTGCTCTTAGGGTTTTTGTCCCACTAAGCCCTTATGGTGAGTAAAAAGCCTGCTGCTTCCGTCTTTTAGGGTTATGTTACTTAAAGGCTTGTTTTCTGTTTACTTTGCTAGCGATCATAAAACTGTCACCATCAGCAGTTCAAAGCTGGCTTGCTGCTTTTTGCTGTGTAACCTGGAGTGATTACAGCAGTGGTTCTCAGCTGTTGCTTCTTACCACGACCGATACAAGTGCCTCAAATACAAATAATTTTTTCTGAAAATTATAGCAGTCCCACATACTGAGGTTTTTGTTTTGTGTGAAAAGGAGGTGCTTGTGAGCCTGCAACTTTGCTGTAAGGCAAGATGTGGGTAACTGAATGGTACAACAGGGTTTGAGTTCAGTAAACTTGTGGTTGCCAATCGACTGGAGATGGTGCTTAAAAAACTCTACTTTCGGCTGTGCTTATTTTTATTGACTAAAGAGTATTTATTCAATATGACTTCAGAGAGAGTGGCTGCCCTTCAGCTTTCCACAGCCTGAGACACCACTGCCTCACCGCTCCTCGGGCTCCAAGTGTCTGCAGCGGAGCAGCCTGAGCCCCCATGGATCAGGGCAGGCTGCTGAGCTGGTTAGATCGGCTGCCCAACATCTCGGGGGGTCCTGCCTGCTCCTCTTCTGCACGGCATTATCCCATGATCACGGGGTGTTCCTACCTCTGTGTCCCGTATAAAGGCCAAGCAGACTCTATCGATCGGGACAGCCTGCTGAACTGGGCAGAGCAGCTGGTCGTCACCTTAATGAGCTTGCTGGTTTGGGGTGTCCTGTGTTAGTTGTCTTTAGTTATTGAAGCCGCCCGGGCCATTAAAATCCATTCAGCAGTTGTTTTACCCACCCTGCCCCTCCAAAATCTGACTCATGTGATACACTCCCATCTACTTTTTTCCTAAAGGCTTTGCGGAGCGCAACAAAAGCCCCCGCTACAGGGATAACCACAAAGGACGGCAACTCGGGCAAAGCTGGAAGGGGACACTGCCGGGGCCGGGTCGGCAGCTGCAGCCCTCGCAATGCACCTGCCCAGCGAGGAGAGAGCCCGTCTGCATAAACATGGATCTCCTGGGGGCCCGGATGGCCAGGAGCTGGATTCAGCAGGAATTGGGTCGCAAGGGCAAGAAAAGGGCAGCGGGGGTGGGTGTGCTTGTGGCAGTCGGGAAGGAGGGCAGAAGCGCCGCGGAGGCCTCCGGCGGCCAGAAAAGGGGCCGGGGCGGTGGGTGGGTGACAGCACCGGCCCCGCGAGCGGCGTGGGGGAGGCGCCGGATGGCCTCGGGGGCTGCGACGGACTGGGCACCGCTGTCCCGCAGCCGGGGCCGGGCGGGGAAGGAGCGGCTCGGGCACTGAGGGGAGAGGCGGCTGCTCCC